>VOMN01069981.1:0-43983 GCA_014899125.1 Orchestia grillus | reverse complement strand
TTAATGTAAACTTATTCCCCCGTGTCCTTATTAATGTAAACTTATTCCCTTCTAATTAACTCCTTATTAGTTAATTTATTAGTGTCCTTATTCGACATTCTAATTAACTTTGATCGAAGTGCCAGCTCTAAATATTTCAATCTTTAACGAATAATTTATTATTTTGGTAAGATTCTAACTTAGAGCGCTAAAATTTCCAAATAGAAGTAAAATTCTCAACCACAGCGGCCAGAATCTTACCTACGTAGCACACCAAATTTGGAAAAAAAAGCGATCAACGAAATGTTATACTGAGTTGTAACGCAGTGATTGCGACTAATTTGGCCGAAGAAAAAAATTATTTTCAATCTTCTGCCACCTTTTTCACAGCAACGTTCATCAAATATTTAATAAATTTATTACGTAAAAATTCATTTAATAAGGAATGCTTCGTTTTCTTTCAAAAGTAATTTCCCATTTGTTTCACCACCGTATTTGCTCGAAAAAACATATCAACGAGATAAAAAAAGTGTAGCAAGTGAACTAATTGTACCTTGCACCACATGTACTTAATACCTAGTGTGTTGATTTTAGCCCACTCTTCAGGTCTTTCAGGAAGTTATAACTGTTTTTGGTAGTTTAGAGGCAGTAGTAGTTTAAGGTAAAACCTACCGAGAGAACTCAGATCAACACTAGGTCCAAGGTACCACATGTACACAACTCAAGCATCGATGACATTCGTGCAACACATCGGTCGCACGAATCGTCTCTCCGCCGACGAATGATCAGAACTAAGAGTAGAGAAGATAACAAGGCTACTAAGCCCACAACAGACTCGTGCAACAGAAGTTAGGGCCCCCAGAGGCGCGCTTACTCGCAATAGTTTACTGACGAGGCCAGACACTCTCTCCCGACTGAAATGAAGCTTGGGGTTCCTGTAAATCCCCCGCAGGGAGTAAACTCTACAAAGATAGACAATGATATTCGCTAGTGTGCCCCGTCTTGAAAATTGGAGCTGTTGAATTACAAAGAGGGTCACATAGACATGTTCACTACAAATAGGTATACACTGCCTTCATAGTTGCATTACACTAAAAAGTTAAATTCACCCAACAAACCCCCAATGATTCAGCATGAATACCATTAAGATTAAACGATACAAAATAACAGTAATTAATAAATATATCCACGAAAAGCAAAGGCAAACATTTATACAGTTAAAAAAACAAAGCTTGCCTTGGACTCGTCCGTTTCATCAGCCGTGGTGGTGATGTCCTCAGCGCTGAAGTTGATGGTGGCACTCTCGATGCTCTGTTTAGCGTCGCTGCTGCTGTTGTTGCTGTTGTAGCACACGTAGCGCTGAGCTTTGGGGCAGTCACAGTTCTGTCCGTAAGGTTGTGGACATCTGTTCCCACGGAAACCCTGAGCGTTTTGCTCGGCATTAGAGCAGTTCAGCTGAGGTTTGCTTTGAGATTTGTTATTGGTGTAAGCTTGAAAGCACCCAGCAGTCGTGTGGCGCAGGTAGTCTGAATTAGGCGAATTAATGTTCCCCGTATTGGAGCATCCGTGTTGGGGGCCGGGTGTTTTTTGAGAAACGCTCGGAGTTTCCCATCGAGCGCGCAGTTTTCTTTGAATGCGCTGGAACTCGTTTTCTTTCAATTGTTTCATGGATAGCCCTTGTCCGTCGGAAGGGTGGGCGTTTTGAACATAAATATTATTTTGTACAAGTTGGGATTCTCTCCTCACATTACTGATGGGCACAGGAATTCCAGAAGCGGTTTGTGTAGTTCCATCTTGATAGAAGAGGCGCTTGAAAGGGCCTTCATTCTCTTCGGAAAGACCATTGGAAAAAATTCTGCACCTTTCAGCGATGCTTGGCGACACGCGAGTCATTTTACAGAACGTACAATTTTATCCGTAGGAAAATATCACGCGGTGTTCTTATTTTTCTTTACAAAAAAGTTCCTACGTACTTTCAAGCAATTTGACAAAATATTCACGACAAAACACACTATCGGGATCCACAACTAAACTGATTCACTGTTAAATATCATAAATGTTCTCAGCGCACTATAAACAAATTTTAAAATTTAAAAATAAATAAACTCGCTATATACAAACTTCACCGCAACAACAATATTAACTGTAAAGAAATACACATTCAAGAGAAATATCTGCGTAACGGCTCTAATTTTTCCAAAAGTTAATGTCGTTTCAAGTTAAACGGGACATTTCTAAAAAATTTGTGCCATAGTTACAACTGGATTATCCCTACGTTTACAGTAAAAAAAATACTACTTTGGTAGTATGGACAGCATGATTAGTAATTACCGTTATTATTAGTAGCAGTATTATTATTATTATTGTTGTATCCGCCAGTTTGAAGCTCCGTACCCACATCAAGGAGATACAGAGAACAAGTGAAGAAAAAAACATTTAGTATGAACTGTAGAAAACGTGGAATCTATACACAGACGTGTTCATACACCGGATTCTTAGCGCATACAAACAGCAAATTAGGAAGGAAGAAAAGACAAAAAAGAGAGAGCGAAGAAGGTGTGGAAATTGCAAGAAGCTAAAATAGAAGTCCTGAACTCCTGGGGTCGCCAGTCCCCATAGCATAGGACAGACGAACCTAATTTAACCCTACTACCTATCTACGATCCCTGAGAGAAGTATGGATAGCATACATGCTCATATTATATAGGGTCCGTACAATATTTGTTGAGCTTTATATTTTTTCCAGTAATGAACGTGAAAATGTTACACCGAAATAATGGCGCTGAAGGATTCCTGAAACTGCATCCGAATACAAATTGGTCATATTTGCTCAGAATTTTTGCCGTGTATTTGAATCCCAGCCTAATTTACAAATTTATTTGCGCATTTGTATTCATGATCTTAGGTGGTTTGCACCCACGGAAAGCAGTAGCACACTAAAAATAGTTTTCCTTTAAAAAATATGAACATACGATACATAAGTGAAGAAATAGGAGTCTATTAGTGAACAAATAGAAGTCTATTAGTGAACAAATAGATCAAGCGCACGTTAGCGAATAAAATAGAAAATTACCAGCAATTTTCGGTCGAGGACGGCGTTCAGTTTGAGCGGACTGAACTCTGCGTGCAAAATGCGACTCGTGCAACATCGATAAAATTAAAATACTGAGTTGAAGTCGCGAATTTTACGATGAATGATGGTCACTTTGAGGTTAAGGTCTCTGAGCGCAGATGTGGCGTACACAAGGAAAGTTGGGCGTGGGAGTGCACGGGGGGATGGGGGAGGGGACTGCAAGGGGGGTTAAGGGGGATCGGTACGAACGTGGATGTATGGCGTGTTCGCCCCATGCGCATTAGTCATCGAACTTTACAGCGTGCTGTCGTCGAATTAGTCAGTGTCTAAATTTTGATAGTGGCTAACTATACAGGGTGTTAGGGGAAAAAAGGTACAAAAAGTGTCCACCACCCACATCAATGCACGTGTGAGATCTTCAACATAAGGACTGCATGACATTGCAGAAAAGGCATTTCAGAAATATCGCCAGAAGCCGTTGCAATTCTTGCCACGAGATCTTCCTCTCACTTCACAGGCGCTGAATAAACAAGGCTTTTCATGTGCCTCCAAAACTCAATGTGTATCGATGGGGGGTTGGAAACTTTGAAAAACTTCTGCGAAGTCAATGGATGAATAATTTTTTGAGGGGAGTTGTGTTTTAAAGCTTCCTCTTTTTGAACTTTAGATAGCTACTATCTCAAGCATCAACATTTTTTCAGCAAAGTTTCATTGAGGCAAAAGTGTTTAAGTTCGCCACTTTCTGGTAGATGTGAAATTTTGTACCTCTTTTTTCAAACACCTCGTATGTTAAGCAGAATGATAGTAAGCGGTGTGAAAAACAAGAAGAGAACCGAGTATGTTCAGGCATACATTTAAATTATAATTTTTAGCCGTTCGAAGCTAAAAAATAAATTAAAAATGAAGATCACAACAATGTAATTTCTTTCATATATAATGCGAGTTTAGGCTCATAATAAACCATCAGCATTTAAAACCTATTGTAAGGAGTGAAGAAAATAATAATGGATAACATTTTCAGAGTACCAGTATTTTTCATCAACAACAGAAAATACACAACGTATAATAAATTTGACCTGGAATGTATATGGTTGCATTCAGAAGCTATGACGGGGACCGTAATATTAATATTACCATCACAGTCACAATAGAATAACGATATTCATCAAAAGAAACATTATGATTACCACTTCAAAAACAAACACTGTAGCTCACTGGTACACACCCAATACTTACAGGAGTGTATTTTACTTCAAGACATGAACACAATGCACCGTCACAACAATATTATACGAAGTCATCTTGCTGTTAAAGTGCATATTCATTGAAAGATTCAAAATTAACTCACTCGTAATTACGGGAGAAGGCCATAAAAAAGGTGAACATTTCTCTAACAATGGGCTCAGGTGTCAAACGTGTTGGGGTTAATTTAACTCTCCTTATGCATCAGCATCTTGCAGCGATTCGGAGGGACATCAAGTTGCTTTCTTGACCAAACGAGAGAGATACTTTTTTGTTACAATTGAAACCGTTCATGGAGGTCAAACTCTTTTGTCGAGCATCGCACTGAGATTTATTAGTAGCTTGTACGTTTACTGATGCTCAGTTGCTGCTAAACTAGCCTGATGTTCAGCTGAAAGTTCAGGACAGATTTCAGTTGATTTGTGCTGTTATTGAGGGGAAAGTTCATGACGAATTTCCGTTAATAGGCTACGATGTAGACCTGAAAGTTCAGGACAGATTTCAGTTCATCTGTTCCATTGAGCTGAAAATTTGCGACAGAATTCCGTTGAACTCTTCTGATGTTAAACTGAGAGTTGACGGGTTTCCGACGCCAGGACTTCGTCAATGGAAGTAAACTTGAAACCAATTTGGCTAGAGAACCAAGTCATGGCATTTATCTAACACACGAGTTTCTAGCTGACGCTAGAAACTCGGCAATATCTGAATTATATTCAAGTATTATTAGCTTAACGTACTACGCGCAATAAAAAGGTGAGCTTTGAGCCTGCAAAACACTCCAGGCCATTCATTTTTATAAGTTTGTAAATAAAAGGGAAAGTCAGGCAGCAGTCCCTTCCGAGGCCAATTCTATCGTCAATGAGAATAACCTCGCGCATTGAAAAATAGATCGATTGCCTGAGGTGTTCCCACCGTGCACGAGATACTACCAAGGATGGGATATCGAGTTGATGAGGACATATACAACTAAAAAACTGATGAACAGACTAATGAATGTGAATATGCTTTAAATGAAGACAGATACTATCAGCTTGCGAATAAACATACGAAAGTGGAACAAATGTGAAACATCGCCTAGAAGTAAAATGAACTCGGCAAGGAATGTTAGTATATACACTATTTAAGTACCAGATTATTAAATTAGATTATTCGTTAGTTCATAGCTCCTTGTCCACATGAAATGTGATACAAAGAGAGCGAAGAGGAGAAAGGACCATCTAGTACATACAGTAGAAAACGTGGAATCTATGCACAGACGTGTTCCACCACCGGATTTCATGGTCAATTTCTTTCCCAACAAAGATGAACCATCCGCTCAGACTGCTAAACGAGCACAGGGATGGTCTCCTACGAGCTTCGACCTGAATCCGTGTTCTGTTATGAAAAATAATGTGCACAAAAAACCTCATTCAACACATTCGGTGGTAAAACGATCACTACAGCGTAAATGGGACAATTTTACCGATGTATATGGAGCGTGCAGCAGTGGAGGCAACTCCGAATAGGTTGAAGGAGGTAGTAAAGAGGAGAGGATTCATTGAAAGAAGGAACTTTACAAATGTCATCTCAAGACCATTGTAAGCCTGTTCAAGCTTATTTCATGTTATTTAATTTATTTCTGCGCACTTATGAAAAAGCAGTCGTTGAGCCACTTCTGTGCCGCTCTGTAGACCATTAGGCTTCAGAAAGTGTTTTTCAATTGCAGGATAACTCTAAGTGATGCATAGAAGTTCCTTGGTTTCGCTTAAATAACGACGGTCAAATGAATTATACGTTTGTATAATATTACCAGACCTCTTCCATTGCCCACAATTAAAACCGAAGTTCACCATTCGGGCTTCCGAAACGTGAACCTGTATGCTTTTCAGAAATAACAATTAAATACCCATGATGAAAAGAGATCTAGCAAATATTACCATCATGCATTGCATGCGGGCGATGTACTTCGTCGAGTAATCGTAGCCATGGGAATAACTTTACAATTTAATTTTAGATTGATCCTTCATGCATCTCCAGTAAGGAATAAAACCCGTCGTTCAGTGAATACTTCGCACTATTCTCAGCTGAATTTTCATTATGCATAGTTATGATAGAGCTATTCACTGTTTCTCGTACAGAAAAATTACGAATGACTTCTAATTTACGGGAATTAAAAAACTTAACTGATCGCTAACAAGACGTTGCATCAAAGAACCGGTAACCGTCGTCTTCTTACGAAACTACGAAAGAGAAAAACTTTCACCTAATGTGTCACACAAGACCGGGAATTTCACTAACTCGATTGGAAATAATCAAACACGGCTGTTCATAAGTAATGTCATATTAACCACGACCTCCAAACTGAAAATTAATCAATCAACATTAAAGTCTGCAGTAACACATACTAACGAAATACGGAAGTCCAAAACAACCAACATATCCACTCAAACCTAAAAATTATTGCGAAGACGACGTTGTCTTCAGCTTTTTCTCTCGCCACCAGAGTAGGTACAGTCACAAGCGAAATAAGTGGTGGCTTTAATACTCAATTTAGCAGCAACATCAACAGTGAGCGTGCAGTTCCCAACTTTTTTGCATCACGGACCGGTTATGTCAGACAATATTTTCACGGACCGGCCTTCCATTTGTGGCGTACACACAACAAATAAATTAATGCAACCATCGTAAACATTTGCTTTTTCTAAGCTGAGCAATAAACGTAAACACAATGTGCATCGTACGAAACTTTAGCAAGTTAAAAATTTAGATTATTAAAAAGGAACTAATGTTTGTTTTATATATATATATATTTATTTGCAGCCCACTTACCAACTGATATACGGACCAGTACCGGCCCGGCGAATGGGGACCGCCGAGTTGAAGCATTGGTCCAAATCCAAAATTTTACCAAGAGTGGGGTGAAATTTAAGCCTCGTACAGTCCTATTTCATAGAAAGATTTTCCAGAGATTAGCCCATAAATCAATAGAAACTACTGGCAACAGTTATAATAGTAAGCTTATCTGTCTCGCACAGCAAGTCTTCTCTCTTCTTTTCATTCCTTAGGCATGAAAAAACAAGTCCCTTGGCTTGGGCTTACATTTTTGTACCGTTTAAGCGAAAAAAAGGAAAGTTGCTTGCTCATTGGGGACACATCGACCTGGAATTAACGGTTGATGGTAATTTCTAGGAATTTATTGTTGGCTCATTTCTTGAAAACCTGATCAACCTAGACTATATTAGGCTCAAATTACATTTTGTGTTCTTGTAACTTCGCCACGCAAGAACATCAGCCACAAAACAATACCAGCACAACTTTCTTTAACATATGAACAATAACAAATCTATCTGAAAGATAACATTAAAAAATTCATGGACCAAAATCTGACATCGATTAAGCTGTGTATAAAATTGTTGTCAAATCATGGCACTGAAATAAATAAAATGCACACGGTAATACTACTTCATGAATATTCTCTCCATCATTAGACTTCAAGAATTCATGGATAGTAAAATTTCAGAAATGTTCTAAGCCACTTCAAAAACACTTTAAATTTTTTTTAAATTTAGCTTTACACTACAGAGCACCCCTATCACTGACAACATTAAAACCCTATGGAAAGGAAACCATCCCTATTTTCATTACAGATGCGACCGGAGTGAATGTGAGCATATATTAATAAATAAACTATATCAGAGTGGTTACGAATAGATATCAATAAACAAAAAGCATCCAAGTCAGTACGAGGCCTCCACGAAAGCACTCGTCTTTTTCTGTACAGCATCTCAAGAACTGGATTCGGCAACATTACCCAGGTCTCCTAAACTACGTTTCGTCCTATCTTGGACGAAATGAAATTAGCAGCTGCTGCAGAGCTAGAGGCAGCTGCTGCAGCTGCGGTGCACGCAATGAAGAAAGTGCGGCCAGAACACAGGAAAAAGTATACATTATTTTAGTCATTATTGTTATTGTTATGTTCGATCCTACCCGCCGTATTTAAGGCTAAGGCGATATAACAGCAATCATACATCTTAGAATTTATTTCCTTTCTGACGTGGTACTAGATTATATTGTTACTTGTATGAGGCTCCGAAGCCACGTGGAATGCGATCTCAAGAGAACGAAAAGGAGGAACCATTTAGCACGGACTATAGAAAACATGCAATCTATGTACAAATGTGTACCCACCGGGAAATCTTATAAGAAACAACATAGAAACAGCACGTTAAAAAAGAAAACCAAGAAAAAGGAAAGAATGATCAGCAAAGAAGACATGAAAATGGAAAGAAGCAAAGTGGGCACAAAAGATTAGAAGTCCTGAAGACCTAGCAAAGACTAAGGTAACCTACGAGTGTCCCTCTGGGGACGCCAGTCTCCATCGCATAGAACAGACAAGCTTAACTATTCTAACCCTATTGCCTATTGCGTACCCTACCGGTATGCCCTTCGAGGAAAGAAGCATTTGATGCATTAAACAGCAGACAAGCATGCAAGAAAAATTCTCATGAATATTATTGTCATTTCATGTTACCTATTAGCATTCTCTCTCTAGGCTGCGAGAGTTTTTTTTAAATAAACACTACAGAAAAATTGAAGATCTTTATGATTTTCAATATTATCCAACGTAACAAACTAAATTCGAACTATAATAACTTGAATAATAAAAATCTAACGGTACATGTTCCTTACAAGTGTAGGGAACATGTGCTTATAAAACCGGCTTCCACATTATGATCAGGGCATTTTAGAATGACGAACAAAAGAATGTGATCCACACCTGGATATGACAGCTTTTCGGAAAAAACAATTTTTTATTGTTTTATCTTTCCCCTTTGTAGAATATGGAACAGATTCGAGTTTTGTTATAATTTTGCAGTTTATTGGATGTATGAAAGAATCTAGGTTCCAATATGCCATCTTTGCAATGTAATTGCTATATTAAGAGATATAATCACGCTTCAGTTTTCGTGCTTAGGAACGAATTTAGAATCACGAACCGAAGTTTTAACGAGACTTCCACATGTAATTTTAAGATTGCAGTCATGCAAATCCCAATTTTTTTAGAAGTTCCATCGAGACTTTCATGTTTTAATTTTAAGGCTGTAATTTTACTAATTGAAAAACCAAATGTTGTATAGTTTTTTATGTGACTGATTTCGGAATAAACGATTTTTCTTTCTTTCTTTCTTTCTTCCTCGTCCCCAGACGGACGCTGTTAGGCTTCTTCAAAGAATTTATATAAAAATTTGTTATCAAAATTGTCACATCATTTTACGGTATTATAAATATTTATTTCTTCCGCTATTACAATGAACAGTTTTATATACAGCGACTCGTGGTCCCTAATAAGTTCTATAACTTCTAAGGCATTCTACAGAGCCTTATGCAAAGCTTAAAATTTAAAGGAAAAAATGAGTAGTAATTACCGATTTATTTTTTATCGATAGTCGTGCAACACTGCGCGGTTATTTCAGAATGTAGCTCTTTATACTTATTAACTGGCAGACGCGCCACGCCAAAAATGGTGGGACAAATGAGGCTAATTTCTTAAGATGCTCTTTTATTTATGGTAACCAAGACATAAAGTAATGTTATTTTCAGTGTCACTGATACGGACTGCCTTCTTTGACAGTTTCGTTATTAGTTTAGGCATACAGACCCAGGAATTTTCTTCTATCTAAATCCTGAAGAGCGTGATGCGAAAACCGACGGACAGACGGACGGAAGGACCAATCAACCAACCAAGTAAGCAACGCTGGGTTATTATTACATAAATAAGTATATAAAACTTTCCACAAATTTAATGTGTTCAATGAGATTCACATTGTAATAACATAAGATAAATTACGCACAAAAAATATATAAATATATTTATATACATATTTAAAGATACCTGGTGTTTTGTTATGCAGTGTCAGAATAGACACTAGACAGCGGAATTTTTTCTCTTTGGTGTTCATATTATTTCGAAATACCAGTTCTGGTGCTTCATCACAAAAAGCATGCTGCTTTTTTAGTTCATTAATATGAAAACGTTAGATGAGGGAACTCTGGTCACAATCGTTCATTCGGTATTCGTCGCTGGTGTACGGGACATACCCATAGACAGATCACGTCGTACGACTTCATGTTCTGGCGATCTCCTTCGATTCATCTTACTTAGAAATTGAAATAATCATATCCAGGTCCGTCTCGATTTTTGGAAAGGATTATGGGCATTCTCTCTATGAACAATGACAGCAGAAGCTTCCAGTTTACTGGCTGATCAGGAAGGCACAGTGGTTGCTCAAGAAAAAGAATTTCATCACAGGACAGCGGATTGACACAGAGACCTGCGGTGATGTGGTAGCGGTTCTACCAGCTCGCAGGACGTTGCATTTCGTCGTGGCATTTTTAAGAATCGGCCACCTCTGCCCTGCTGCTACCGTCGTGCCACACTATCTGCCTAAGCGCTTGTTGTAGTAGTAGTATGGATAGTAATGCTTTAGTACGAGCGGGGTATAAACTGCGCATAGAAACGGCAGGTTAATAGGACCCAGCGCATAGAAACAGCAGGTTAAGAAGGGAGAGGAAGTAAAGGTAGAGAATCATCAGCGAAGAAGGCATGAAAACAGAAAAAAGGAAAGTTGTTACGGAAGATTCAAGCCTCAAAGGCCTAGCTAAAGTTGGGAAAACCACCCCTACATCACTGAAGGTCTCTGTGTCAAGCCGCTGTCCTGTGATGAAATTCTTTTTCTTGAGCAGCCACTGTGCCTTCCTGATCAGCCAGTGAACTGGAAGCTTCTGCAGTCATTGTTCATAGAGAGAATCCCCATAATCCTTTCCAAAAATCGAGACGGACCTGGATATGATTATTTCGATTTCTAAGTAAGGGGAATCGAAGGAGATCGCCTGAACATGAAGTCGTCGTACGACGTGATCTGTCTGTGGGAATGTCCCATACACCAGCGACGAATGCCGAATGAACGATTGTGACCCGAGTTCCCTCATCAAACGTTTTCATATTAATGAACTAAAGAAGCAGTATGCCATTTGTGATCAACACCAGAACTGATCTTTCGAAATAATATGAACACCAAAGAGAAGGAATTCTGGTGTCTAGTGTCTATTCTGTTATTCATTAAGCAGTATAAAGACCTACTAAAATAATCACGTAGGGTTTTACTGTCATCGATGAAAAAGTTAGTCAGCAATCGTTTTTTCCTCAAATTTGTATGATAATCAAACCAAACGAATCGCAGGAAAGTGTGCCCTTAGAAATTAAAAAACCCATAACATCTCGGGATGCATTTCTGTCAAATGTTATCGTGAAACTGAACGTCTTCAGAGACATGGCTTCAGCCAGCTACAGTAACTTGAGCTCGTCTGTGACGTCCTCAGGTATGCATGCGACCTAGCTAGGGGTTACATCACTGGGGGGATCCACACAGAGTTTGGGGCAGGAGGGGAGGGGAATTTACGACTCGCCCGGGTGGGGTGAGCGGCGCCGGGATGGAAAGGCCGAGCCCACCGCCCCGGCCTGACCTTTCTGAAGACACCGCATCCCTGCTCGTTCTCAGGCTTCGAGGTTCGCCCAGAGTTCATTGCGAGAGCACGGAATGCTTTACATGAGCGTTTTTCTCCCTTTACAAACCGATAAATAAAGCGAGACATCGCGATTAACAGAGGTATCCGAAACAGCAACATTAGACATAAACGAGTATATATTCGTATAAAGCGGGATATGACTAAAATAACGCACCAAAACAGTGACACGAGATATATTACGTCTTGTGCATGCGAGAGGACCAAACACTACCTCCAAACTATCGTACACAGTTCAGTACAATATTATGATTTGTTTTTAGTTGGTCTTTTGTTTAGTAATGAACCCCGGAGAAGACAAAAAAGATGTGACAAAGAATTTAGCTCTCACGCCCCTTCGAATATAACTTTGCAAACAATGCTCGTTTGAACGCTTCGATTTCCAGCATTGAGCAGAAGGAAGGGCAGAAGTAGTAGTGGTAATGATAGCAGCGCTTCAGTAACTCAGACCATTTCACACCGAAAGAGTAAGGACCGTTTAGTATGGACTTGGGAGAACGGGGATCTATGCACAAGGTTTGTTCCCACACAAGATCCCCTGCGCATAAAAACAGCATGTTAATAAGGAAGAGGAAAAAAGCCAAATAAGAAATAGCGAAGAAGGAATGAAAACGGAAAGAAGCAAAGTGGGCACGAAAGATAGGAGTCCCGAAAGCCTATCTAAAGCTGAAGTAGCCTAGCATTACTCCCTTGGGGGTGCTAGTACCCATAGCATAGAATAGACAAACCTAACTAACCTACTCCTATTGCCTGTGGCCTATCCAATGCCCCCTGAGGAGTAAGAAGTAAAAAATTCCGAGTTCATCGATGTAATTCCCACAAGATAGAGGTATACTATCATGAAGTAGTTTATTTGAACGTAAATAGTCGCATGAATTGAAGTTGAAATATGTGGATGCAGATGTGTAATTCTATTAAATTAAATATTGGGAGGCCAAGGAAACTTCGGTTAGTTCTTTCATAAAATAACTAAATGAACATCACAACAAATGGGTTATTATTTCTAGGTACCACAAAAGAAATCGGTTGCATAAACTGAAAGAGGATTTTTTCCGTAACGACTTCAATTTTTGAACTACATTAAGTTATTTTGAAAACCGTACAAAATCCATTATCTTTATTACTTGGTTTAACACGTTGACTCAGAAGTGGGTCATATATGGTACACGTGATCATCTAACCTAACCTAATGTAACCAAAGCACTATCACGTATAAATACAAATTTTCGGGTTTTCTTCAAATTTGTGTTCATCCATCGAATAAGCTAGTTCTGATTAGAAAGAAAATTAAAAGAGTAACCAAATTTGTGAAACCGAAATCCTTCATTTTTAAATTCACAGTAGAGATATTTGTCGGCGTGTAAATTTACCTGTGTGGAGAACCGGAGTCAACGTGTTAAAAATCTTGAATTTACATTCGTGTGTTAATTATAACATCGAGCGACCAAGTGTCAGTAGTTGACGAAATGCTTCTACCCAAGTACCATTTTTCACACGTGATTCAAGCTCGCAACTCTACGCAAAGAGCAGGACGGAATGAAGTGGACGGAGGCACGTATTTTCTTTCGTTCTTATTGGCCAAAGAATCCGGGATCTTGCACACACAAATTATAAGCCATAATGCCTCACTGTGACTACTACAGCACGTACGTAATGCGGCAACGCATATCGTTCAATACATTGCCGTCTGCAGGACTTTTGAAGCGACATCCAGAAATAGCTAATGATTTTGTGGCTCCACAGGACCAGAGCATAAGCAGTCTTGTGCACGGGCACAGCGTCTTCATGAGCTTTGCGACAGCATTTTGTGATGAGGGTGAATGGTACTCCGTACATCACTCCNAGTCGAACCGGAATACTTATGCCCACACGTCATCGTCCACGCTTGCGATAAATGAACGTAATCGAAGTCATCGTACTACACGTGCATTTCGAACAGGAATCTATTCTCTAGAGAAATAACGTTCATAAAAGCAGCAGGTTATCTTCAACTCATTTGTGTACGTACTCTTGAATGTAATGGTCCAATAAAAATATTGAACTGTGGATATGTTCAACAGAAATTCATAAAATCTTAACTTTAATTTCAGTCCACGCGTAACTTACGTAACACAGTAAACCAGATACAATCGTGTAAGATTGTGCAACCGACTAACTTGTCTCGATCTTCAAGTATGATGTTCGCGTCGTTGTGGAAACCAGGAGTAACAAGAGTCGACGATGAAGAATTTTTAATTAACTGAGCCTGTCATAGACGAATGTAACCTTGAAGCTTTATCAGAATGAACTGGTCGGTGGCTCAGCTGACACCCAGGCTGCCCTATCATCCAGCCCAGCTAATGGGTGCTCGAGGCTGCACAACACTCCTCTTTGGGGACCGTCACGGCATGCAAAACAAGTGATTCCCGCCCATAAAAAAGCATTGGGATGTCTTGGCTAATTAACATGGAAAGTAAATGAACTCGCTTCCGGTCGACAATGTATCGTTCTTGAACCAACCAATGAACAGCATTCCCGCAAGAAAACATGAAAAAAACAGTTTAAAATAATAGTCGTGGGCTCGTTTCGTTTCTCAGTTTTGTTCGTTTTTGTTTCAATTAATATTTTCACAAAAATGTCATTCTGATGCATGAATGTCGAAATGAATGCTCTTGACTCAAGAGAGCCCCTCAGGGGACATAGGATAGGCCATAGGCAATAGAGGTAGGTTAGTTAGGTTTGTCTATCCTATCCTATGGGGACTAGCGCCCCCAGGGGAGCACCGCTAGGCTACTTCAGCTTTAGATAGGCCTTCGGGACTTCTATCTTTCGTGCCCACTTTGCTTCTTTCCGTTTTCATTCCTTCTTCGCTATTTCTTATTTGTCTTTTCTTCCTCTTCCTTCCTAACTTGCTGTTTCTATGCGCAGGGGATCTTGTGTGGGAACACACCCTGTGCATAGATTCCCCGTTCTCTTAAGTCCATACTAAATGGTCCCTACTCTTTCAGTGCGGCATAGTCTTGAGTTGCTGAAGCGCTGCTTTCACTACCACTGCTCATACTCATTGACTCAAGAGCACACATTTCAAATGCCTGCAATAACAAATTTTGGACACAAATCGAACGACGCATAAAATTAAAACTATATACGACGCTGAACTTATTTATTTTATGCCGATGAGTACGATGAATATACGACCTGGAAATTCACGAGTTTGTTGTAATCATTAGACGGATGTCCAGGATCGTGATATTAACGCGAGACTTTGATATCAGTGTTAACTATGGCTACCTTATAATTGTATAAGAACTGCACGTAGATTGTATATTGATAACTATATTTGTATATTTGCAATACACAACCATCGTTAAGAACCATATGCTGGAAGATGTAATACCGCTGTCAGTTGGGCAAGATGTTAAAGCAACTACTTTAAAATGAGCAAACATTCATGGAATATAGCAGCATACATTCTTAAGTGGTAAAATCGTCTCGAATAAAGGGGTACACTTTCGAGTCTAACTTTGCTTGCCATGCACAAGATGCATTAAGATACGAGACTTCCTGCTTTCAAGACGCGCAAGGTGCGCAATCCATCCTCCTCAAGACGTTTGTGTGAATGCCGTGCAAAGGAAGAACTGGCCCTAAATCCGTGTTGGCAAACTAAAAAGTGAAGAAAAAATAGAGCAAAACTTGTTATCTATGACATTAAGCTCGAGAAAATTTCTGAGTGTTCAATGCCACTTTTAATGAAACTGCGCTTCCACATCTTTATTGGACCTCACTAAGTAGTTGGGTTCGACTCGAGTCGAGCAATTTGGGTTGAGCAGACATTCGGCAATCAAACAACCCGGGCACTTATGAGATGCGACGTGTACTTCCAACGAGTTCTCGTGTAAACTCTTGCATTATACTTCATCTTCGAATACATAGGAATCTTTGATACGTATTGCGCATGGGCTTTCTTTATTGCATTCAAGTATTGCTGGCCAATCCTGTTTCCTTTTCGAGTTTTACGTAATCAAAGGTAACAATACGCCAATATAATTTTTCGACGATTTTTCAAGCCGCGAAGAAGCTCCTCTAGCACTATTTTAAGCGGTGGCGATGGGTTTCATTTTGCGGTTGCTTCAAAACGAAAATAACTGAAAACGAAGGTGTCGCTCAATCCACTTCCTTCCGGCTGACGACTTTGTGCTACTTAGTAAGAGTTTTAAAAATGGACACTGAAACATATACCTTACGGGACAAATTTTAAAAAAATATTGAGTGCAATATGAAGAATATTTTGAGCTTTATGATTTCAGTGTTTCCACAGACTAAGCACTAAGTATCGCAAAAAATTTACTTCATTTTAATCGATCATCTACGAGTTTAAAAAACATTGTATGATACGTGAATATTTTCAATGTCTATAACGAGTAGCATAAGGATCTTCATTTTTTACCTAATTTGAGCATAGTTAAAGCGATGTTCAATTTTACGATACTTAATACAGGCGATCATTTATTGTGTGGAAGCACTCGTTTGCGATACCTGTAATGAGATAAGAATACATTTTGTATTCCTCCAACATAATGGAAACCATTAACACTACACCCTAGCCCTTTTCCCCCGATTAATATTCACCTACAACTCCAACCAAGAAAATACTAAAAAGGACTAGAAAAAGACCCCGAGTGCCTCCTCACAGCAGCCGCAAGCCAGGAGCCGCATGCTGCCTGGACTCAAGAAGACGCGTGCCACAAACGTCGGCGGCAGGGCGGGTACCGAGGTATTCCTTCCTTAACAAAATACCTGGGCAGCATTCAAGGTCTGCCTTACATGCATCGTACACGAGCATGCGTAGTAGAAGGGCTGGGCCCCATGCCGATACCTCATTAGGGCCACGGCTCATATTCGGGACTCGTACCAGATGAACGGCCTGAACCGATGTCAAAAATAGCCCCTACTGGACGTTACTCGCACAGCAATTAAAGAAAATTCTGTTACTGAGGTCGTTGCGAAATAGCCGATTCTGACCGGTTCCAATACTCAGGCCCCATTGAACCACTCAGTGCATATAAATAACTACACATCTGCGTAGGCACCGTTATTGAACGCGGCCAACCCTTCATGCGACATCGACAAAGTTTTCTGCATGCACACTCGTCACAAAATTTCGTAAAAGGTCTTCACCAATTAATGCCTGTAGTGCATATCAGTAGACTTCAGTAAATCACTTGTGACTCTCTGTCCGATAGATATTTCTCCAAGCAGTAAAGAGTTAATATAGTTAACTAAAGGGTTAAAATACGGAGTCGAGTTAATGTATTAAAAGATGCAGTGGAAGAACTGCGTTTTGTTTCAACTTGAAACTTTGAAATCACCCTAGAGAAAATTCAACGCACGATGCTCATTGGATTAGTTCACGTTCCCTTGGGGTTGTACGAGTCAAAATCAAAATCAAATTTAGCACATTGAAATCAGGCATTTGAAAAACTTCGAAACAATGCCCGATACAAAAACAAAAGCCCAATCAAAATAAAAACTTGGTAGGTGGTAGCATACGTGCAATCAAATTGAAAATAACGTGCGAATTCAACGGCGATAACTCTATACATCATCCACTTACACCGTAGCGAGGGCCGTGCCCCAGCACGTTCCAATGCAGTTCACAACACAAAGCTGCCTTTGGATGGCATCTTCCGCCCCCAAACAGTCATGCGAAAGCAATCCCACATTGACGATCCCACATTGAGCCACTCTAAATAATTGTATATTCCAAAAAAAAAACTAAAAAGTAATCGCTAACCATCATAAGCAAAAAAACGTGTATTTTAAATTCGAGACGCCTAATTTTTTAGCCTAACGTACAGTTTAAAATTCCTTCAGGTTAGTTAGTCGCTCATTTCTGAATAGTAAAAACCCTTTACCAGAGACATAGAGGCGACATCGCTCATCAAAGCTTAGAGGAAAAGTTCGTTTTATTTTAGACGTATGATAAACGACTTCGTTGAAGAAAATTCTACCACTTCATGACATCAATCGAAAAGGAAAAAAGAAATCTTAAAAAATATTTAAATGCTAGATTAAATTTTTTACTTAATATGTTCACTGTAAAAGCTGCAAAATTTACCCCAAAACGCAATATTCATGAGAAACGGAAGTATCGCATTCTTGTGAACACAAGAGTAGGTATTTATGAAACGGTAAAAATAGGCAAAAGTTAGCGAATATGATCACAAATTTGGATGAGGCTCGTAATTTCAGCTTCAATGAACTTCTATTAATCTTTCCATCATTCTAATTTTAGTCTTACTAAGCTCCCCAGACAAAAAAAAAAAATTAGTCATCGGCTACTAGCCTTGTGTAGGACCTCCACGAGCACGAATAATTGCGACAATTCTGCGCGGCACCGAGTCTACAAGTGTCCTAAGGTACACCTGGTCAACTTTAAACCACTCTTGCCTCAACTGATCTCGCAATGCGACCACAGTACGAAGACAATCTTCTTGATGTCTAACTTGTTATTGAAGGAGATCGCAAAAAAATTCTATTTGGTTCATATCTGAAGACATAGCTGGGCAATCTTAACGCCTGGCTAGTCCTGAATGACTCACATGCCATTCTACGACAGTTCTAGCCCGATGCTCCAGGGAGTTGTTATCCTCTCAAAGAAGCTCGAACACGGTACTCTGGAGCTCGAAAAACTATAGTTGATTAATTTTTTTCATCCGGAGAGGTTATCAAGATATGTAAAAGAATAATTTATTTTCGTGAGAAATAAAATTCCCGGTGGGTTGGTTAACGCATTCAAAAGACATAAGAATATACTGAAGTATTCTTTACTGACGAACTCCCTGCTTCGGCTCTAATTCTGCTATCCTAGTATTTCTACAAGAGAACACTCACCAGGGTTTTGTATGCAATTTCTGGATACAACTGTATTTAAGAATTCAAAATATTAATATTCAGTAAATCAATTTCACACGAGTATTAGTACACCTGATACTATTTTAATCATTTATGAGAGACGGGGTATCCCACACAAGTTGTAGAGAATCCTTAAAATGGTGTAAAATGCTAGCTTGGGGGACAATTTAAATTTTTCAAAGTATTATATATTTCAACCACCAGTCATCCAAAAAACAACCATAACCGCATTCATAGTCAAGCCTCCGTTGGAGGAGCTCCTAATAAATACCAGGGATCTCGGAAATTCGGTAAAAAAAATATTAAGAAGGCCCGAAGGTCTTTCTTCTCTCAAAAAGTTACAAAAAATACAACGACGCCACTAAAAATTGCTGGAAGAAATATTATCCATGAAGACTCCAAGGTGTTTCTAAACAAGCTATAAAAACTAATCGCTCTCGTCAGCCCCTCTGGAGAAACGACCAGTCAGATGTTTGGTCTTCCTCAACCATCAGTCAAGCACGCTTCCGAATTTCGTTCTCAGTCATAAAAATAGATTTTACGACTCACAGAATTTACATCACGTGAAAGATCACAGTTGTCTTGTCGTGAGGAAAACGACCCTAACGTGTCAGGGGATCAGTGATGACGTTGGTTTTGATGACAAAGACGGAAACAATTTCACTGATGGTGGTGAAGGCCGGAGTTCAGCTTCCTATAAAATAAAGCCAAGGATATTGTGAAACAGTCACTGTTGCTGAACTCTATCAACAACTCCGCAACGTAGTGCAAGCGTCCTTGTCTCCCATTCAAAAGATCACGGGTTCGATTCCGCGCGGAGTGTCTTCCCATGGAAAGCAAGATTAAACCGGGAACAATTAAGAAAAAACAGTGTGGACCGGACTACGGTGCCCGAACTTCTTACAAGTTATAAGTACCACTGACGCTAGCATCAACGAACTAAAACGGGAGAGAAGTGGCCCAATTGTGCCGTATGCATAGACAACATCGCACTCTTTAAAAAACTTGCAGCCCTTACCTGCCCAAAAGAACGATCTAACTTTTGGAATCAAACCCTGAGATTGACCAACTTGGGGATATTCAGGTACCTCAATAGCTGTAGTCTGTTAGAACGAGGTTCCTTGATGCGAGCGTGAACTGTAATACTTTGTATAACAACTTTATGTAACTTGGACTTGGCCAGTCCTTAGGAGCCGAACGCAGGACGGCTACCAGCCAATGTTCCTCACGTAGTTTCGGAAACTGAATTATCTTAGTTCCCTAGAGACCGCAATACTCCGTTGCCACCGCATCTTCAATGTTGAGTAAAATTTTAACACCTCGACATCTTTTAGAATATTGGAACCATAACTTTACTCCCGTAATAATTGCGTAAGCATCCGTCAAGGCAAGCGTGCGGCATATACGAGTATATCAAAGCTGCATTCATTTTTATACAGAGAGAGGATGAAAACATCTGTTAGAAACATAGATAAGTACATCGTAATCGAGTGGCACATACATCATAGCTGCACTCATTTTATATAATGAAGTGATGGAAACATTCGTTATAACAGTGAATAAGTTTCTTATCTATAAGTAACTATGTTGAATTATCCCGAACGGAAAGTGAGGTCCAAAATTCATGAACCAAAAGCGAGATCCAAAATTAGAAAACAGTTAATGCGAGGGAAGTAAACATAGCTCTTCTTAACGAAAGATTCAGGTAGGGAAAGATATAAAGTATAACTGACATTTACACGACACGAAAACAATGTCGTGTTCTTATCACCATTAAGGAGAGTTCCTAAGTTTTTTAACCCCCGTCATTTTGTAACAGGGTTCCACTCACAACGACATGGCGTTAACATTAAGATACACGAAAATTTGTATTGCATTTCGTTTGTTAAAGTCAGATGAACTGTTATGGCGAGTTGGAGACGCATTACGGATTGCAAAACCATGTATCAAGCAGGCATGCTGCTAATGAGTGTTGTGAAAAATTCAGGTCAATGAAGCACAATAAACAAAATGTCAAGTAGAATTAAATTACTGGTGTGCTTCACTGATGCCATGTGATGCCCAACAACACAACGATACCCGGGCATTTTCTCAAATTAGGTACGCTGGACGACGCCGATTTTTGGATGAATAAGGCCGGAACCAGGTGAACATCAACTGATGTCCGCGAACCGTAAAGATGACTAGAGCGTAACGTAATACCACGATAACGAGAATAATATATGAAAAGTAGAGAGGATCTTTAAATTAAATAAGAATCATATATTAGACGTTTAATGAGTACTGGGTTAAAAGAAGTTACAATTCATTTCGTATCTGGCAGTGAATGGAGAAGAAACGTCAACCTTGTTCATGGTCTTTACATTACCAAATATATCAACCTGTAACTTCATGCACAAATTGTTAGAAATAATTTCATACTTTGCGCTGTTTGAAACAAAATTCAATTGCTAAACGTTCCACTGCAAGTGTACACTTGAATTTTGATATAAAAACACATAGCATTGCATCAACCCGCACACTCAAAATTTCACATTAAATAACAGAATCATTTAACATTGTACGTAGCAACTGATCGAATAACCCAGTAATAGTTTGAATGTTACTAATATTAAAACCGAACCCTAAGGATTGGACCGCAAATTTTACTTTATGAGTGATACAGATATTTATAGCGTATTTATATCAGAGAACACGTAACCAGCCATCGACTACATACAGAGCATGGTCGCACCGACTCGTGAATGACGTCATTTAATATATCCTCCAAAGAACCGCGAGAAGGTTTTTCAGAAGCGCGCCACGGTTTCGCTTCTTATGGTTTCCATTATTATTAACTTTCATGCTCGAATCGTAGCGCAAATAATCCTTCGTCAGTGAATATCCATTCACACAACCTGAAAGTCTTATTAAGTTTCACTCCATGAAATTTTTGTACTGTAATTTCATGGTAAGGAAAAAAGGAACAACACCCAAAATCGAAACCATTTTAACTGCAATTGCTCACGTTTCGAGTCTGAAATGGAAATGAAATACACTCACCAAATCGGTAGCCGTAAGGTGAGCACATATTCCATTTCCAAACTTGCTCGTAATTTCTCAAACACAGGCGGACATCTCGACACTCTTACAGTCATGTGAATAGTATTATCTTTTGTTTCAAAACTAGTAAATAAAATCCAGAAGAGTAACAGCTTGGGGCAAGCACACCTCAAGACGGTATGTGGAGTACCCTACTTTCTTCGAGTCACCAGAACCTGATCAGAGGCCGAGCATCGCGGCACTTCCACCCCATGTTTCCAATAAAAATTACTGCTCCTGAAACTCGCTTTCGAAACTTAAGGGGTATCTTTTTTTCTCAGTCTTCCGTCATTTCACGAGCGGATGGTAAAACATTTCACAGAAAATCTTCAGCTCGGTCACTCGTGGCCATGGTCACTGCTTTGTCCAGGTCCACATGTTTCAAGGGAGATCTGGACAGAAACCGTTAGTGCCAGGAGTGGCGAGGGAGCAAACAACAGCACACTCGCAAACGAAGTTCATCAGCCCACCTCATCCTACGGCATTCCAGCCAACACTGAGTGGGTCACTGGCCGAACACCACTGCGGTTGTCCGCAGTCGGACCCTGCCCGAAGCCTCTCTAATAAATGTCAAAGGCTTGATGCCTGAAAGCATGATCATTTTTTAATGTACTAATATTGTATAAGCAGCGTAGCGTTAACATTAATACTACGGGTCACCTTCAGGCAGTCATATGTGAAACGCGCGGTTCAAAAACCTTTACCGGGTCATTCAAGACTGAACACACAGCCGAAACAAAAATGTACTAGTGTAAGAGTATTTAAATATTATTGTATTTTTTGGGGGGCATTCAAGCTTCGTTTGATCGGTCGGAAAAATTTCCCGGACTTCACTGCATGGTGTTGCTGTTGTATTATCGAACAAGTCTCATGACCTAAGGCCATTTCGGCATTGTCGTTAACCTACTCTACAGACTATGATCAAGTTCTGCAAGGTCTTCAAGTTTCAAGCAGCACCACAAAAATAACAAAAACAAAATGTGACACATGGAAATTACAAAAATCCTTTCATTTTTCAGACTTCACGACGCCCCAGTTTTCCCAAATCTTTCAAACACCGAGTCAACGAGCAGTTTGTTTTAACTACGAACGAAAAACTACTTTATCAAGAACAATTTTTCCATGTAATGATTTTCGAACGTACAAAAAAATTAAGGAGGTAAGAAACATCTCAACTAAGGGGAAATCCCCTTCTTTCCCAAACTATTAAAAATTCAAGGAGCATGAGTTCAACCAAAGAAATGAAGTATTGTAAATGAGGATTCACTATATTAACAACCATTTGCAACAGCCCTGCATTAAATAAAACGTAGTCAAAATGTTTTCACCAATTTCATACATTCAAAAGAAAACGTCATTCTTGGAATTTACATCACGTGAGTCTTCAAAGTAACCGCGGCAGCCAGAACTATTCATCATCGTGCCTTTAAATGCGCTATAATTTGTTCTCCGGCTTAAAAATCAGGCGTCTTCGAGAGAAACAAGTTAGGGAGTTAGCTCTGAGGTTTGTATAACTATTATCTGAGGTGAGTCAGTTAGCTCTGAGATTTGTAGAACCATTATGTCCGATCACTAATTCCAAACGCCTCAAAAACATTTTTGAGCACTTTGTGCAGGCATGTAATATCGCACGAGTTTATGTACATAATATTTGCACTTCAAGAAATGAAGCTCTTCAGCAAGGTAAAATTATTACTTTTGAAAGAATATATATCCGAAACTAGACTTGAACTGCAGTGAAAATATAGGTTCATGAGGTTTTGTTGTTATCACTTTAACGGAACTTAAAATTAGTAGAAAGTCACCAAGTGACTATCTTTTACGCCGACAACTCCAATACTGCTGAGAACTTCACTCAACGCCACTGAGAACCAGCACACATTTAAGAATGGAACGTCGAGCCATAATTTACACCTCGGTGGAATTCAAAGCACTCTGGTTCTGAGCTTTTTACTCCGTTCAGTATTTCAAGGAGGCTGGATCGAGTCGTAGCAATGTGTGCGCCCGATGGGCTGTGCAATGAAGACGAGAGCTTCGATGTTGCTCTGCAAAATTATCCCGTATTCTGAATAAGTAAATCTGCTCAGGCAGTTGTGATGCCCGAAGAAACAGATGTTAAATTTAAACTTCCATGAGAATAATCTGAGAAAATGGTTTTCTATGGTTTTAATCGACTGATCTGTATTTGCATCATTATCCCACAACCTCTCACTCAGAATCTGAAAATACGAGTTATTCCTTCGAAAGTAACTCAAATCATCTACGAAAAATACACATTCTCGCAATGATTACTTGATTCCACACGCTGCACTGTCCAAATGTCATTTGCAACGCATCGTATTCCACGTACGATTGATTATTATTAATTACTAGTAATTTTAAAGTTCCCTATCCACAAAAATTGTGATCAAAAGAGTAAAAAAAGGAAACATTCAGTAGACCGTAGAAAACGAGGAATCTATGCACACATGTGTCCCCACGCCTGATTCCCTTCGAATAAAAAAAGGCAAAACTTAACCAAGCTTCTTAAATTACTCATCAGCGCAGGAGGCAATATTTTGGCTCATTGGGACTTATAAAAGCTAAAACAGCTTATAACACCCAAGTATCATGTTGGTAGTTACTAAGGAGGTGTTCTACAAAAAGAAAGTTTAGTTCATGCTGACTGTGTCTTCAGCCATTCAGGCGCGTGCTTCACAACAGTCTTTTTCTATTCCGTAACTTCAACAAAGTGTTGTCGGGACCCCATCTCGAGAGCATTTACCCCCCGGACGTCTACCACGTTTTCCAATTTTTAATTTTGTCATAACTATACAAGTCTTACCTAAGAGTCCACCGGCGGGTGGGCGAAGCTTTCCTCTCTAATCGTATTTCTTTCTCCAGTCGTTTTTCTCTTGAGAGGGGCTGGGCAGAATGTTCCATCTTCTTTTTCAAATAACCGCGGTATTTAAATGAGTAAATCGAGGATGGTTTGAAAAAAATTAAAGATTGAGATCAAATTAACAATTCGCTAACCATCTAACAAAGCTTGCGTCTCAGTCTGAACTTACGCAGTTCATTTCGATACTTTTCAACGTTTTCAGGGCCTAGCTAATCATACAACCTACTACGGATGAAATGTTCAGTACAAAATGCACAGTGGCTAAGTTATATTGGAAGAACCTAGTCAATTTTTTCAATTCACACACTTCACCTCCAATTCGTAGATTACCACAATTTGTTCGAAATGAATTACTAAAAAACTGCACGAAACCGATGTACGAAACATGACAAAGTTTTATTACGGCAGGGGTGTTGGAAGTGAATAATCTCTTAACAGAATTATATTTATAACATACATCATGTGTTGGTACAATATTGCTTGTTTTCACATTTCACTATTGAAGTATAAATCCAGTTAGGGAAACCAGTTAGTCAATCTGGCTCCCGAGTTCTGTTCTCGGTGTCTCCCACGGGAAAATACAGGAAAGAAGAAAAATAAAAACATACGTTGCGAACCTAACCAAACCTAAACCAATGAAAGTCGTCTTTAGCAACCACTACTTACTCACAGCTGAACACAAAGAAACTTTAAAAACGCTCATTAGAGATTCGAAAGACGTCCGAAACACAGAAGCTATGAAATTCCCCGTGTCTCGTTTGCGCTAGCCACTTCTTCCTATAAAGAACACAACATTTGAGGTGAAGGGGAAACTGAAAAAACTTTGAAATCAGAAACATTCCATGCTTACTGTATAGAGTGTTCAAAAAAGCTCCTGGCAGCGAACATTCTAGGCTCATCACCATTGTAATACTGTTACACCTCGTGAATGTCTTATCCAGCAATGTCCCCTCACAGTGAATGTTTTTTATCTGTGCATACACACCTTTACTATCACTTCGTGAACGGCCGGTGCCAGCCATCATCACTCAGTCATTGTTTCCAAACATGTCTAGAAGAGTCGATTTACGTATTGAAAATGAAGGGCGACACTTTCAACACCTTGAAAATTTGCAAGTCTAGTCAAGGTAACATTTTTTGAAGTTTTACACATTTAATAAATATTTATTTTATTAAAGCATTGCGGGGACGCCCTTGGAACACCCTGTTCATACCGACACTTAAGCAGAAAGTCGACTGCCCGTTAAGCTATAGCTTCCCCAGGAGAGAAAGTGAAAGAAAATAGAGAAGATAGGTTTATCCTACCCTTAAAAAAGATTTTGCGGTTTCTTTATCGGTGAATATTGAAAAATATCTCTAGTTATTCGCATTAGAAAAGTTCACATGTGTTTGAGTTTTACTGCTAATTTAAGTCTTGACATAAAATAAGTTTAAAAAATTACCTTAAAATCAAATGGTATTATACAACATAGAGATAACATTAATATTATCCGGATCAAAACAATTAAACAATTAATGAGTAGAAGAATTCTTAAAATACATAATATCAAGCCAGTAACACATAACAGCCTTTAAACAACATTTTCAAGAAATTTCAGTTTTAGCCCATAATCAAAAAGTACCGTTGACGAACTGTTTCTAAATAGAAATTTGTTCAGTCAGACTGCCCATGAAGAGCTGACGTACAAGTTAGGATGTTTTTTACGAATTCCGTCAATGATTTTCTCCGACACGTCGAAGCAGTCGCTGAACACGAGAAATTCCAAACGTGGACAAATGCCTTCAAAAACACGATCGTCGTAATCGAATTCAACTGCATGCATTTCGAAGGATTTCAAGCGAAGGCAACATCTGAAAATCTGAGCGATTGCTTTGGAAGAGAACCTTCCACAGTTATTGAAAAACAGATCCTGTACAGAACGGAAGCAACCTACGATGGCATCCGGTAGTTGGTCACCAAGCCCTTTCACATTACAAACAGTCAGAACCTTCGGGTTAGGTGTGTGGAAATTCAAGAAGGAAACTGATGAATTGAACCATTTTTGCATAGTCACAACCTGTGGAACGAAGTAAATGTGTCGGACAGTGTAAGGTAAACATCCTTCCCATGATGAGGAAGATTCGTAGTAATTCTTGAAAATCGTATCGATTTCAATGATGTCGATAGTTTTTTCGATAACTCTTCCGTGGTCCAGTTCGTCTTCATAAAACGAGGATAAATCTATGCATACAGACTTCAACCGTGGGCCCAAGCATTCGACCAGGATTTGCAAAATTTCCTCTGTGAACCGGAAACCACTAATATGAAGGGAGGTTAGACGTAGTAAGTGCTCGGAGGCTTTTATAAGGAACTCCCTCAAATAATTCCTCCAGATACCCATCATTTTCCTTTCGTTTTGCCAGTAACATAGGTGATCTAAATCAGAACTCGGTAAATAAATGTACAAGTGTCTCAAGTGCTGCAGCTTACGATGATTAACAAAGTTATTCAGCGTGAACAAGTTGAGGGCGAGAGAACGCGTACTGCGCTGAATTAATTCATAAAGCGGAAAGGAATCGTGAAGAGCGTGCCGGACGCAGATACTCTGTAGGTGGCGTGAAATTGGTAGAATGGAGCTTACGAGGTTATTTATCAAAATTTCTGAGTTTAAATGACAAGTAAAAGTTTTCAACATCGGTAATTTGAAGGCTTTCAAAATCTCCAAAAAAGATTCTTTTGCCCTAGCATTTAGTTTCCTCACGGGCTGGTAGGGCATTATCTCGCGGAGCAGAGGCAGGTCCTCCTCTACGATGGTCAGAGCTCTCCATAGTCGAGTGTCTCCCCTGATGTAATTGTCCCAGCGCCGGCATACGAACAACCCGCTCTGGTAGAGCTCTTGTGGGGTGAGCTTAGAGAGTATTAGATACAAAACTTCAGCAGGACAATTCACAAAAACTGGCAATGCTGTCTTCCCTGGGGACTGCATAGCTAATTATGTTAAAATACTACATAGGTCTGGAAAAAAATCAAACAAACGAGTTAGGCGTAATTTCTCAAGTACCATGAAACTAAATATTCAACTCCCGCATAAACTCGTGTGATGGTATAACTTCCGTTCAACCAGATCTCCCTCTATTCGTTAAAATAATTTTTTCATTGAATTTCAACATCTTGCAGATCATAATAGGTCATACTATTGATATCTGTTGAAACATAACGTGATTATACTTTGCTATTTCAAGTCATTACTTATTTTGCTAAGGACCTCTTCTGCTTTGACAGACAAGGCCTATGTTGTAACAAACCTACGGCTATTCTATAGATTTTATAACGTGTAACACTAGACAGTGGAGCCATGTCAATTTGAAATAGGTAATATTGAAATTTATCCTAGGGTATATTCTTCAAATTGAGCAATATTGTTGACCTCTATAGCGACCCCAACTAAAACTTAAATATTAGGAACTTTTTTAGAAATAGTTGTTACAAAATTTGAGTTTTACCACTACTGGTAGACACTCTGCCTACTGAAAGATTCAATAACATACACATTATTCGCATATGTAGATTATAATAGCAATTATGTCACTATTCACCAAGAGACAGAAAATTTACCAAGGTACCAGGTGTGCAACATACTTTCATATATGAATGAACATAATGTAATCCTAAACTTACGGGAGAGGCTCGTAATGCCAAGGTCGAATGCGTAAATATGCAACAATATGTCAGGAAAATGGTTCATTTCGATTTTGATTCTGTTAAGCCTAAAGAATAGTTGAGTTCGCGTATAAACTATACAGAAGATGCTAAAATAGATTTCCTTTTCAAATGTTGAAACAGTCTTCCAACAGTACCCTATTTAGTACAAACTCTTTTTTCGCCCCATCGCACAACCTCGTTGAACACGGTTATTTTTTATTCACCCATTTGAGAATCGAAAACAGATGCTTCACTGAGAGGAATTGAAGTATCACTAGTTTTACTACAGATTTCAATGCAGCCTCAGCCTTTCGAGGGCGTCGTAGCGAAATAACTTTTCAATCTTTCACTGATTCCTGTTTATAAATCTTGGTGAGCAATGTGTTAAATCACAATTAGTCTATAACACAGGTGTTCAGTTTACACGGAGGAAGAATATTGTTTGAAACTTGCAACAATATAACACGTCTTTTTGGATAACTACATCTAAAATCGTTGAACCTTGACCTTCGAAAATTAGTACGGTCACTCGAGCTCACGCCCACACGGACAAAATCTGAATGTATTTGATCATTTGGTAGCGTCAAATGTTGCCAGAGAAATGGAAGATGATTTGAATTCGTATGAAGCTAAAAATTGTTCTGCATGGTATATTTTGCGGTGTCTTCTGTGCTGTTTGTAGTGAATTAGATTTCATTCAGGCAATCATTTATATTTTGAATAATACACATTCAATCAAAGGTGCTTTACTTCTTATCATGAATTCATATATAAGGGCAAATTGTTTACATCCTTGGTGATACTGCAAAGGGAATTTTAAGATTCATCCGAATCTATTTCTCGATAGGTGAAATGCTGACGCCTCTTAGCTTCTACGTAATGATTTTGCTTGTGTACTGCTAAATCAAAAGTTAACACGATCGTTGTAACTTTATTCTTATTAGGAGTAGTAACAGTAATAGTAGTGAGAATAGTAATACTTTACTGACTCGGACTATATCGTACCGAAAGAAAAGGGACCATTTAGTACATGTTCTTTTACAAGAAACTACTGCCCTCATGCATGGTAAGCACCTAACAAATTCTGTGCTGATGTGCAAGGGTTGGTGCCGCTCAGTGATTTTGTAGCACCTAATTCTTTTATTTTTGGTTTGCGAGAGTCTCCTCTTGATTCACATTTTAATATGGTCAGCCGTCTAATGAAGAAAATTTGTATTGACCAGTGTATACATCCACTTGAAATTCAAATTACTGGAACATTTAGGATTTCATAATCTTCAAATATGAGAGTGTGCTCTTTTAAAACGGTTGGAAGATTTTGTGATGGTTCATGTCCAGCGAAGAAAAATCAGAAAGCTTTTTCTCAGAGCTAGTATACACGTGAGTTACTTCTGCAATTTTGCATCGTATTTCTTCGTACAAAGTTTGTGCGAAATTTCTAATTTTATGCAATGATGTGTTCATACTTGCTTGACTGTTTGAACTCGTTCGATTGTATGTCACTGGCCATGTTTCTGTGAAGCAGGGTAAAGTAAAGTCTGTATATCCTTGCTCATTAATTTTAAGAGAAAATTAGTTTATGAGTCGGAAAATAATTTTCAATTAGTTTACCTCAGTCGCTGGTGCACCACAGAAAATAAAGGTACCTTCATTCTGATAGGAAAGAGAGTTGCGTGACGTCGAGCGGTTTTTTCGGGTGCATGCGCGACTAATTCCCATTTATAAAATTCACCTGAATATTTTCACCTACGTCTTGAAAGTGCGAGCATTGAAGCTGAGTCTGTTGCTTCCTTCCATATCGTTATTTATTTGAGGTTAATTAATAACGTTTTGCACAGAAGCCTGTGTAAATTTAATCGCAGATGTGATTTATACAGCTTTTGTTATTATATTAATTAGTGCGGTATACATATCTAACCATTGAAATGAATGTGGATTTTAAATCTTCTGAGAAGAACGTCATTTATCATTCAGGTATGCTAAATGCTGGTCCTTGGTTTTCATTTCTCGGTTGTGTGAAAATTGAATGTATACAATTCCGTTGCTTTTTATCGTTCTTTCATATTGAGTTCTAATCTTTAAACAGAATGACTTCTCGCACTTCTAGAAAAATCATTTTTCATAACGTAATTGCTCGGATGTCGATGTTTCCGCAAAAAAAAACAAGAAGTGTAAAATATCTTTCGGAAATTTTGCTATCTATCATTTGAAGCTCAGCCGCTCATCGGGTCTCTCTGATGAAAAACGATTTAAAAAAGATTTCAACGATTCAATGAAAGTACTTTTTGAATTATTTTGAATTTCTCTAGGTTCCATTATAATTTTTACACCGATCAGCAAGTTTATGCACACTAAAACTTCGCCTCACTCTGGCTCCGCATGTGACCCTCGTGCAAGCCGAGTGGCGCTCGCTGACGGTGCAGGCGCTCGCTGACGGTCACTGCGCTGCTCCCCGCAGCCTCGAATTGCCATGTCCCTCTTCTTTTGGCAGCTTTTGTTGGTCTCTCGGAGGAATTTCAGCGCATGCGAGTCCGTGTGTTTTTAAAATGAGTATGTATCATTTCCTGGAATATGCGTAACTGAGGACTTTTTTTATTAGATGAGGCATATCTCAGAGATAGTGCGTATGTTGTGAAATGTTCCATCTGAGTGATTTGCAATTGGAGATCGTACGCATGTTGGGAAATGTTGTAGCTGAGTGTGAACGCATGTGAAATGTTGTAGCTAAATGTGTCATTGGAAATCATACGAATGTTTTGAAATGTAACTGAATGATATTTCCGTGGAGATTGTACACATGTTTTGAAATGTTGTACGTGAATATTTCATTGGAGGTCGTGGGCATGTTTTGAAATATTATACCTGAATGATGTCTCATTAGAGATTGTACGTATGTTTTGAAATATAGCTGAATGAAGTTTCCTTGGACATCGTACATATGTTATGAAATGTTGTACCTGAATGATGTCTCTTTTGAGATTGTACGTATGTTTTCAAATGTTGTAGGTGGACTGTGCTACACTTGCAATCAGTGGTACGTACCACAGGCCATGTAATAATACTCATATAATTTCACTCACCGTATATTTACGTATGTTATGTTGTGTAAATACTGAAGAAAACGTTCTGAAATTGGGTTTCTTACCAGCACACAATGATGACCAATCTTCCTAGTAGTTTTTTCTTTCATTGTGAGAAGAAAGCTCGAGTGGCATCAACTGTATCAAAGTTGCTCGTGAAGTAATTTGTACTTAATTGTAAGCAAATTTATTTCCTTGCAATCACTGCAGTTTAATCGCGGTGTGTTAGGTTTGTAACTGAAATGCAAAAAGTGACCTGATCTTCGGTAGTTTTCGCACACGTTTATGCTCTAGACAACAACCGTTGTCTTGAGAACCATGTTACCCCTGTGAAATTACAGCACGTTTGTTTGTAAACGATGAAAGTAGTGCGATTTGTGCATCAGTAATGAGACGCTGATCGTACTTGTATGTTAGTAGTGATTGAAAGGTTTGGCTTATTTGTATAGTAGTGATGGAAGATGGTATTTGTATATTAGTGAGGGAAATTTGACGTGTAGGTGTCTATTCGTGATGAAAATTTGGCGTTTTATAGTTGTGATGTTATTTTCGAGTATATGTGTATTAGTGATGAGAAGTAGAATATCTTTCTTGAGCAATAACGCCTCCATCCAAGTAATAATAGTAAGCGGGTTTGTGTGGCCAAGCGTTGAGGGATAGGTTAAATTGTTCAGATAGATTCATTTAACTAATTAATAATGCCTGATATTAGTAACAACTAGTAAATAAGGACCATTTATTTTCCTGTTATGAAGCACAGCCGGTGTTTGGGTAGTACTACGCTGGTCGTGGTTTAAGATAGCCAATTTTCATAATTTTTTTTCAGTTAGGCCTTCCGAGTTTTCATATTTTTATTTATGCTTAGCAGTTTATGACATATATTTGTGCCTAGCTGGTTATGCACTTATATTTCACGCAGTAGAACATCGCATGTTGTAAAGCTGGCTTCTTGCACATTTCAGTGCTTAGCTTCTGTTGTATCGGCATTGCCATATTCAACGCGCTTATTGAGTTGTGAACCCGTAACCTTTATTACGTCTCCTTAAGGGTCTCCTTCAGCTGGCGTGTGACCTTAGAGTTTATCACAACGGCGTGTGACCTTAGGCGCTCGTTTACATGAGTGTCTACTGAGAAATAAAAGTTCGGTATCGCGCCTATTGGGGAAGAAGTCACTGAAAATTCCCTTCATTTGTGGAGTGGGTCTAGATTGACCATCACCCTCCTCGTCTACTCCCCGGTCTAAAGAATAGAATTATATTGCGGGTTTTTGAGTTCTTGCTTGTGGTGTTCCATGATAATCCTAAAGAGTCCTAATTTCTCGTACATTTAACGCATATTTTTTTGAGTAATAAAGACACTTGCTGGTAGGAAAGGCTTGCTCCTTCAGACATCTGTACTCACCTTGAATTAATCCGCTTGTAGTGGAAAACTAGAGTGTTCTACGCACTAGAAAAAGCCGCATGTAAACCGGCTTCCTACCTCGTAACAATGCCTTTTCTCGCGCATTCCAAACTCATTTTTGAGTATAAAATTCTCTCCGCGCTCGTCTCGAAAGCGGGCCTTGAGTTTCATCGCGTTTGACTTTTAACCCATTTAAATGTGTGGAAGACAAAGGCCAATGACGGTTACGTTTATCCTCTTTTTCCCGAAGTCGGCTGGACCGTTCTCTATTCCTGCCATGACGTCTCAAAATGAGACTGCACTTTCGTTTCATTGTTTGAGTTCTGTGATTAGCATGTTGTTCATTATAACTGATAAATTACTTTCCGTTTTTCCGAGGTTATATATTTTTACTTCAAATTTATTTCGTCCCGAGCGGGAGTGGAAGTCATCAGTATCGACTATTTCTGATGGTCAGAAATTCCTTTGTGTGTTGAATCTTGAAATTTAAGCGTGTGTCTAAAGAACATTTTTGAGCTGTTTGATGTCAGACATTGTTTTTACTCGTATGCTGCACGACATTGAGATTTTTTCTTCATTCGTTTTAGTTTCGTGTGAAAAGGAAATAGGTATGTTTGTTTTACTGGTGTATGCTAAGTTACGGAAAAGAAGTAATTTAGTAGTTTTATTTTTATTTGCACGCACATTAAAATTAGGACGTTATTCCCTGTAGGAGTTCTTTCCACTTAGACTTGCATGCTTGTCAATCATTTTGTGTAACAGTTTTATTTTCCATAAACTTTTTCACTTGTGCGGGGAAGCTCGTCTTCTGACCTCTGAGCTGGTCGGAGCTGCATTCGTTCACAGGGGAAACACTGAAATGGATTGTCCTTCAGCGCCAGTTGTGGAGTTGCAGCGAAGCTTGGAAGATAGGTAGGATTCCCGAGCTATTCTTATAACGTCAACTGCAGCAAAAATTTCCAATGTATTCCAAAAATTAACCAGGAACTGGAAAGTCAACTTTATGCTGAAACTTGAGTCTCATCCCTGTTAGAACAATATGAAATGGGGCAATGGTGGCTATCCCTACAATATTATAATAGTAACATTATCAATAATAATGATCAAGTCGCGTCCTCTGTGCTTCTACTTACTTCATGCACGCATGTGCTTAAGAGGAGTTCTCGCAGCCCAATACGATGAGTTATTTTTTCTTGTGTGAGCGGAATTTTGCCTACTGGTTTTGTGATTGTTTTGTACGAAGGATTGTTGTTTACCCGAACTAGTGTCTCTGGTGCAGTTCGTAGGGTCTCTGAAATTTTCAGCTAGTTTGACTGATTATTTTTCTAATAAACCACCAATGGAAATGTTTTGCATTATTTACCTTTTGTGGAACTTTATTTTACTACCCGAGTAAGAGGAGCAGCCCTCCTCATGAAGCCTCTGTCAGGCGAGATAGTCCGATTATTTTCGTCCGTGAACACAGCGGTCTCGCATGACTTCAGTTCTTATTTGTCAGATCATTCACTGAAAATTTGAGCTTCTCTCGTTAGGATCTACAGTTTTGCTATATAATACCCTTTTTTGTCGGAATCTACTTAGTGAGACTATCGACTTAAGCCTGAACAGTGGTGTTTATTTCCGACGCCCCGCGGTTGAGTGGAAAGTCACAATTATCCTATTCATTCCGAACCAGTTAAAAAGAATGAAAAACTTGGGAAAACGGCAGAAATTGACAGTTACCGTTAAAGTTACCCTAATATTGTACTACACACTGAGAAACATACTGAACTTTGCGGGTAGGAGTTAGTTTCAATCAAGAGCGAATTCCTGCAGCGGCCTGAGATGAAATTTTATCTAATGCTCTGAATTATGGAAATGTGTGCGCGTCGCCATCCCATGGACACAACACTGGCCTTAAAATTGGTGTCTTAATGCTCGAGTCGTTTTAACCACAGGTTTGAGTGGAAGCTGTAAATGTACGTAACGTGGCAAGACTTGCATCGTCGTAGGGTTAATTTTTTAGAAGTTAAGTGACCTATTTCAGGATAATTATTGGATGAAAAATAACCTTCGTTAAGTGAATAATGCGTTAATACTACCATTATTGTACCTCGCTACTGTGGTGCTAACCTTACTGTCCATTGAAATTTCAGGATCGTTCTGCCAGATCCACAGTAATAGGTGTTAGTTGATACTCTAATGAATATTTTAATGGTGATTTTGAACGAGTTATTGAGTATTTTTTCTTGTAAAATGCCCATGTTATGTTCGATGTGTTTGCCATCACGTGGCGCTAACAGTGTCAGTGCACGGGGTACAAAATAGCACGCCAAAAAAACGCAACGTTCTGGGGAAGTGAGTAAATTTTCCAACGTTGGTATCACCGCACTCGGGAAGCCCTGGACGAGCCGTTCCATCTTCGTAGTGGCTTACCCCTCAGGGGGGGGGCATAGGATAGGCATAGGTGAGGGTAGTTAGGATTGTCCATCTTATGCTAGTGGGACTAGCGTCGCCAAGTAGACACTTTTAGGGTACCTCAGCTTTAGCTAGGCCTTCGGGACTTCTATCTTTTTTGCCCACTGTGTATCCCTCAATTTTCATGCCATTTTCGCTGATAATTCTTTATCTTTTCTTCCTCTTCTTTTTTAACTCGCTGTTCTGTGCACAGGGGGTCCTATGTGGGAAAACACCTTGCGAATAGATCCATCATTCTCCAAAGTTCATACGAAATTATCCCTTCCCTTTCGGTGCAAGATCGTTCGAGTTACTAAAGCGCTGCTATACTTGCTACAAGTATAGTCGTTGACAATAATCATGCTTATTTTTTAATTGACAGCACGCAGAAAAATTATAACACAAAAATTAAATGAAGTCAATGTTTCAGTTCTCGCGAAATGAATTCGACTGGATCTTAAAAAATCCCTGTCCAATATTCTGAAAGCTACGAACTATTTGCTCGTGTATTTGAATCGGTGCGTAGAAATGAAACTTTTGATTGAATGTGTATTATTTAAAGTATACAGGATTGTCTATGCGCCATTTCAACTCCAATTCACCACAATCTCAACAGAAGCCGGCACAAAATTTCTACGAGAAACAATTTTTGGTTTGATATGAATTCTGATCATCTTCCATTTTCTGGCAACATTTGACATCAGCGCATGGTCAAACTAACTCAGGAACCGGGCCTGTGCAGGCGTGAAATCGAGCGACCGTGCTTGTTTTTTGAGTTTCAAGCTGCCAGGATTTTAATGCCGCTGTTCAAAGAGCAGTGTGATAGTGTTATAAGCAATGTTCTTTCTCAGTGTGAATAGAAGACCTGTGATATAGATGAGTCATGTTTTAACACATTGCACGCTAGGGGTCTCCAAATGAGAATGAAAGATTGCAGTTATTGTTATACGACTCATTCGCAAGGCTTAAGTTTTATTGGGATCTACAGAAAAACTAGTGATATTTCAATTCCTGTCAGTGAAGCGCGTTGTATAGGTTCTTGAATAAATTAATAATCGTGATCAAGGTTTTGCGTAAAAGTGTGAAAAGAATTGTAGGAGGATTTGCTCTGCGGTTCATTTAACTCCTTTTGGTCCTTCACTTGGACGTCACTGATTGGAATGTGAAGCTTTCAAATGATCTAATCTATTACTTAAAATTTCCTGAAGTTCGGAAGATCGACCGCGAACATTTTGATAACAAGGTCTCAGTCGTGAACAGTCGTGGTAAGCGTCTAGCGCAACCGCAGTGCGGCACTAATGAAAATGTCAAGCTTTTGCCCCCAAAATCGCGCGTTGATTTGACTATTGTGATTTTAAACGCGGCAGAGTATTAGCTGCTCAGCTCGATGCCCTATTTCGACTGTGTAGCTGCCGTTGCTCAAGTTAACTGTTATTAAAGTGAAAACTTCTAGCCGGCCCAATTATGTCCTTATATATTCCCCCGTCACTAACCTTTCATTATAAACCCACCTGGAAAATCCATCAACTTCTATTATTGCCTACTGTGGTGAACTTTAAGCACATAATGAATAGACCTTGCCACGCTGCGTAATTATCGGACCCGAACACCGGGTGAAGCCGACAGAACTCTTGAAAATCAAGCCCTTGACACGCTGCCTCGACTAAAATCGCAATGATCAAATCTCTGCACAATTTTTTTGTTAAAAGCAAGACAGCTTTTTTTAAAGTGATCCTCTGCAGCAGAGCTACAAGCTTACCGTGAGAGCTCACGTACAATGAGATCTCGTCGGCAGAATGTTTGTGGTCGGTCTTACGAATCTCAGGAAATATTTAGGTGTCAGTTCAGGTTATTTTGAAGCTTTTGCACTCTGACGAAAGTCTGAGTGAGTAACCAGGAGACGTATGGACCTCCGCACAGAGTAATGTTAAGTCTGTTCGAATGTAGAAATCCATTTTAGGTTCTGTATAGTTTTTATGCAAACAAAAATTTCGTTTAGTTTTAACGGAATTAGTGAAAATGAACCATTTTCTTGTTCTATCGTCACATATTTGTACGTGGACCGTAGCCTAACGAGTTTCTCCCATGAATTATGTTGTACTATGGATTCATTCTGTCATGCATATTATACTTCAGATATCTTTTTTACTCTTAGTTTCTTGATGCATAATACCATAGTTATGGAATGATCGTGTAAGCTACAGATAAAGGGAAAACAATTTGCATATAAATGTGTATCTTTCAGTTGGCCACGCGTATAACAGTAGCGGTAACATCCAAGTTTTGTGACAATGTCTATCTTTATAATTGGGTCCTTACACTTAAGACGCCTCACTTCATGCATTTTATTGCCCAACAGCAGTGTTCGATTGGGAGAATGGGAAGCGGAATAATTTTCAAAATTACCTCTGTCAAATTGACGCGACTCCATTTCTTAGTGTTGCACGTTAGATCTGATAAAACAGACGCAAGTTTGTTACAACACAGGCATACAGGCATTGTCTGTCACAACTGAAGTGATCCTTGCCAAAATGAGTAATGTTCTGGTAAAGACCAGTACAAGTATGGCATGTATCAACTGAAATCACGATTATGACCCATGATGAACAACTGCAGGATGTTCAAATCTAAATACTGATTAACTTCAGTCAATAGAGAGAAGCTAGTCAAATGGAAGTTATCCTTTCTCGTGAAAGTTGACCAGGGAGTTCCATACTCCATTTCATCCCGCATGGGCAAATACGTTTAACTCGTTAGTGTGATTTCCTTCCAGACATAATTAAGTTTTTAACCGGAATAGGTAGGCAGTCCCCAGAAAAAACAGCCATGTCATCTTTCGCAAATTGTCCTGCTGAAGTTTTACACTCAATTTTTTCTACGTTCACCCCACAAGAGCTCTACCAGAGCGGGTTGTTCGTATGCCGGCGCTGGGACAATTACATCAGGGGAGACACTCGACTATGGAGAGCTCTGACCATCGTAGAGGAGGACCTGCCTCTGCTCCACGAGATAATGCCCTACCAGCCCGTGAGGAAGCTAAATACTAGGGCAAGAGAATCTTTTTTGGAGATTTTGAAAGCCTTCAAATTACCGCTGTTGAAAACTTTTATTTGTCATTTAAAGTCAGAAATTTTGATAAATAACCTCGTACGCACCATTCTACCAATTTCAGGTCACCTACAGAGTATCTGCGTCCGACACGCTCTTCACGATCCCTTTCCGCTTTATGAATTAATTCAGCGCAGTACGCGTTCTCTCGCCCTTAACTTGTTCACGCTGAATAACTTTGCAAATCATCGTAAGTTGCAGCACTTGAGACACTTGTATATTTATTTACCGTGTTCTGATTTGGATCTCGAATGTTACTGGCAAAACGAAGAAAATCTGAAAAATATCTGGGGGAATTATTTGAGAGAGCTGCTGTTAAAAGCGTCCGAGCACCTACTGCGTCTAACGTCCCTTCATATTACTGGTTTTTGGGCCTCAACGAATATTTTGGAAATCATGGAGGAGTGCTTGGGGTCAAGGTTGGTATCGTTATGCGTTGACTTTTCCTCGCTTGTCGAGGACCAACTGGACCCCGGAAGAGTTATCGAAACGATTGACATCCTTGAAATCGACATGAATTTCAAAAGTTATTGGGATGCTGCTTCAGCGTGGGAAGAAAGTTTACCTCACCGATTCCGTCACATTTACTACACTCCCCAAGCCGTGTCTATGCGAAAATGGTTCAGTTCTTCAGCGCCGTTCTTGAATTTTCAAACACTTCGCCCAAGGATTCTGAGGGCTTTCAATGTGACTGTGCTCGGCGACCAATTGCCTGACGCAATCGTATGGTGCTTCTGTTCCATCCAAGATCTGTTCTTACGTAACTGTGGAAGATTCTCTTCCAAAGCGATTGCTCAAATTTTCAGAAGTTGCCTTAGTTTGAAAACTTTCGAAATGCATACTGTCGAATTTGATTGTGAACATTGGGTTTTTGATATCATTGGTACAAGCTTGGAATTGCTCCTGTTGACTCGCTGCTTCGATGTGTCGGAGGAACACGTAGCAAGGATCCGCAGACGACATCCTGACTTGTACGTCTCATGTTCATGGGCCAATAGATTCAACAAGTGACACTTGAGAAACCGTTTGCCAACGCTGGTATTTATTAATGAGACTCGAAAATATTTTTAAAGGCTTTGGTGTGGCACTGGGCTTTGTATTGCAGATTTGTAGTATTTCTTTGCCCGTTGTTTAAACTTGTTATTTATGTCGAGTACAGAGTGACTTACGGTAATAGTCCGCTGCAAAACATAAAAATATCACATTGAACGGTATGAGATATTATTTCATTTAAATTTATCTAGCGGAGTTTTTAGAAGGTTTGTTGCAATGTTAACAATAAATACTGGAGGCACCGCGTTTTTTCTTTAAATTTGTTGCTTCTACGGACCCATGATATTGGTCTATATGATCTGAAATGTTAAAAAAAAATGAGAACATATTCTCTAAACTTGAACATATATTTACTTCCAAATCGACAGCAATTTAAACTGAAATTGAACAAATATCACTTATATGGTTATTATTAGTAAAATTTATTTTATATTTTACAACCTCGAAACAGATTTTGTTGAATCAGTTTCTTTATTGTGTCAGCTGGCACGGATCTATAATTCTATATGCAAAATTTACGGCATTCCATAACTTTCATTTGGAAGTGTATTACCGACCATAACTATAAGTTCGGAAGTATATCACTGTGGGTCACCTGAAGTGTAATAACAACTAAATCAAGTGCCACGTTCGCTATAAGATCAAATATAGAATGTAAACAAATATCGCCATATGTTCCAAGCTTTTATTCGCTAGGTCTAAAATAATTGTCACTACGAAGAAAGAATTTAACCGAAAAAATTACCTTGACAATTACCGTGGGTCGAACAATGTGCAGTACAATATCATTGGGTGTTTAAGTGGAATTTTTTTAGTTTATTTAATGCTCTAGATTTTAATCGAATTGGCCGCTAAACTCGCATTTTAGCTTTTTTAAAAGAAAAACCATTTGGTATTTTTAACCTCTCGCTGCTAAAAGTACTTGAAATTTCAAATTTGAAGCATTCATTGACCTAATCTTTGCGTTTTCTTCCATTTACTCTGTTGTAGAGGCTAGGCTTTACGAGCAATCGACTTAATGCCTAAATATAATGAACGGGGTTTTCAAAAAGTCTATCCCCAGTTAGTATTTCGTAGCAAAATACATATTTATTAGATGGTGTAAAACTTTGAATGTTGAATTTTACAAAGCTTTAAAAAATATTGAGAAGTATTGAAAGTGTCTTCCTTACAAAACGAGTACATAAATTGACTCCTCCTTATTGTTGACGCGCTTGAAAAATGCCCGAAAAAAGTTGCAGATCAGCTAAATAATTTCACTCAGAAATTGCAAAATCTTGTCTTGCAGCGCAAGACAAACTTTAGGCTTCGGCCCGTGGCTTACTTTATGGTTTGGCAAAAGTACGTAAATCGAATTTTCTAACGGCTTTCCCATTTCACCCCATTTTTGTTCTTCCAACACCTTGAACAATCAGTTGACTAAATATTTGTATCATGAGTCCTCTTACTGCCACTAAGTGTTGAAATCGTATCAAATTGTTGAACGCATTAGTTTTTTGAAATTCTAACCAGTGTTTTAGATTATGACATTTGATGTAGAGAATTTATTTACCAATGTACTACTTCATGAAACTTTTCAAATTGTTCTTAGAAAATTTTATGCGGATTCTACAGCAACTGCTGTTGGTTTAGGTCGAGTTTTTTTAATGTCTTTAACATTCTGTACTCAACGCGTTCTTTATCTGTGACAGTATATTGTATAAACAGGTTGACGATGTTGGTATGGGATTATTCGCCCCACGTTTGACCGTTAATTTATGTGCAGTCCTGAAACTCGATGGTTGATTACCCGGTTGAATTTCGTCCTGTTTGTACCAACGTCATGTCAATGATAGTCTTTGCTTTCAAGCATCGATCTCGTGCATTACTTTTTCTTTGTTTTATTAATCCTTGATACCCAATATTAAATTCACCATGGAATGTGAACCGAATTCTAAATGGTGATTTCTTGATATCTTGGTCTCAAACGAGAGTAATAGATTCGTTACCTCTGCTTTTCTCCCCAATGATTTTTTCACCGGCTTAAGAACATTCTATTTAAGTTTTACTCTAAAGGTATTCAAAATTAATTGCATTAAAACTATGCTTTCTCAAGCTTTCGGTATTTGTTTAACCTACGTTTATTTCCATGCATAAATCGTTTTCTTGAAATAATTTTCCGCATTTAATGGAGATCCTTTCTTTGTTTTGCACTCAAGTTAACAAATTCTTGTCTGAAAAGTATGAACCTAATGAACTCTTTCTGGTACACTGAAGAAATCGTTTTATACCTACCTTTTTTCTGACAATGAGATCAAACGCATTTAGAATTGAATAAATTGTCGTTTTATATGCCTGAACGCAAATTCAATGTTCTGCAATCCTACAACCTAGATTACGGTAAATCGTGCCGCATTCTTTGATGCACAAAGTGCACAGCTGTATCGGTGTATTCGGGATGCATACATCTCGGTAGGAAGTACATCTTTGAACCTAAAAAACAGACTCAATGTGACTATTGAGTAATATAATTTTAAATTTGATACCACTGAAAAACTTGCCCAGTAACTCAATTTTTTTTAATTTGTTAGGGCGTTAATTTGGTCTGCAGTCAAAGGAAATGAGAAAAGTTTAGGAGTTGTAGAGCAAGTTTTTCAGTGGTGTTAAATTCAGGATTCTTTCCCCAATCATGAATCATTCATGTAACCTCCCCCTCCTCCAGGGAACCTGGAACCAATGTTTCCAAATACTGTGTCCATTTGAGGAAGAAGTGGCTAGCGCAAACGAGATACGGAGAGTTTCATAGCTTCTCTTTGTGTGTTGGACGTCTTACGAACCTCCAATGAGTGAATATGAAGTTTCGTTGAGCCCATCTGCGAGTCAGCAGTAGTTATGGAAGAAGCTTTCAGTCGGTGTAGTTTGCAGCCAGGTTCGCAACGTATATTTTCCTTTTATTTATTACCTGTATTTTCTTCTGGGAGACACTGGCATACTGAGAACACAACTTAATAGCAAGATTGACTCGCTGGTATCCGAACTGGATTTTTGCTTCAGTGAAACCTGAAAACGTGCTATACTGCACCAATACATGATGTATGGGACAAATTTAAGTATTCTGTCAAGAAAAAATTCAATTCAAACACTCGGTAGTATCAAAAGCCGTATCTTTGTCATTCTTCGTTCATTTTTGTACAATTTTCGTGTTGATCAAAGTATACTCCTCTGGAGGCACTGAATAGACACTGAGGTTAAGTGCATTTATCATATGCTGTGGGGACACCGAAAGTCGAGGTAGACCTGAGGTGAGCTATGCGTCCTACTAAGGGCGCAAGATGATGTATTTTTAAGACCAAACAATAGGGAAATCTAAAATACCCCTCATTTGAACGTAAAATGTCTATTAGTAGCACCCACTCAATTCATTTCATTATTCTAAGTCTCTCATCTTCAAAAGTTGAATTTCAGTGGTTGAATGCTTAGTGAAACCAAAAATACATCGAAAATACTGTTTTCACGTCGTTTTATTTAACCTAGCATCAGATAGACAAACCTAACTACCCTAACCCTATTGCCTCTGGCCTACCCTCCGGCCCTTCGTAAACGAATGTAACTGCTCTTACGAAAGTGGATAGTCGTACTTGGTCTATTTAGATAATAAAATCAAATAAGAGGTGAAAACGTATCGTAACAATTATTTAAATAAATTATGTGCAGGATGCTTCAGAATTTTTTGAACAAACTGTAACTTATGGTTCGTTTCGACGAAATACTTATTTTACTCAAGGGATGCGCGTCCGAAAATGCTTAGCTGAAAAGCTACGGAGACTTGAAAGAGCGTGTCAGTAGTCAGATAAGAAAATCAAAGTCAGAACAAGTTCATAATTATGACCAAACATTACAGAGTTTGAAGGTCGGTTAGGTATTCACAGTGGGTTTTTGGAATTCCGTCCGTCGGCTTTGATTCATGCATGGCAAGCGCTGGCGCAATGATTGGCGAACTTCTGCTAAAGCGCCAGGAATTTCAGCAATTCTTCGGACGGGTCTGATGTTAGGTACACCAAACCCCCTCAGGTGACCCCAAATGCCAAAATTTGCAGGCGCCATGTGGTATCTTGGTGGCCAGGAAAATGTGTACGCCCCGACAAGTCTAGCGGTTTGGATACCGATCATTGAAGAACTCCCAAGGATCAATCAAGAAGTGTGTATGAGCACCATCATGTTGAAACCCCATTCCTTTGTAGTTGTCTGAGGGGACATCTAGTAGCAACTCGGGAAATACTTCGTTAAGATACGTCCAATAAATGTGTCCATTTGGTCCTTGCGACAGGATGTACGGGCTAGTCAGATTGTTGTCAATAATGCCTGGCCGCAATTTTACAGAGAACCTAACTTAGTGACTACTCTCCTGTGTAAAATGTGGATTATTGTGATATCAGAAATACGGATTATGCGTGTAAACTATTACACCGTGCTTAACACGTTAAGTCCGGAGTGGGTCATATATGGTACACGCGATCATCTAACCTAACCT
>VOMN01069979.1:0-17466 GCA_014899125.1 Orchestia grillus | reverse complement strand
TTTCTTTCTTTCTTTCTTTCTTTCTTTCTTTCTTCTTTATCTTTATATGGGTTCATTGATATCTAGGTTTGCGTTACTGTGTCACCAAAACTTATCATCAGAAATTTGACGCAGAACATTAACCTCTCATTTATATTTCAGTATTTATGTTCAGTCTCCAATTCTGATCTTATGCTTGATAAATTAGAATTGATCGGTGTTTTCATTACGTTTTACGAACGAATTTAGCAGAATAACCCAGAAATTAGCTCAGATGAAACCTGTATTACGCGTCGAGACGTCTACTTAGAGCGCAGGAAATATAATACATACATGCGGTCCGGGGTTTCCTGTCATAAATAATATTCTTTGAAAACTGAAATCGCCCTCCAGTTGTAACCCTCCGTAAACCCCTGTGGAGAAAGTTCCTCAAAGTTTCCCAGAATTTGAGCCAAAGTGGCACGAATGACAAATTGCACGAGTGTTACAATGATTTAATTGACAAACGTGGTTGTTGAGTTCATTAATAATAACTGTATAACTTATCGTATCCCGGTCAAAAGTCACTAGAATTGAATTTGTACAGTTTCTGAAGCACAGAAGGCACCCTGAATTAACTCTAATGACAAGGAGACTGTTATTACGCTGAGCAGATATGATGGATTTATTCGTCAAATGATACACTTTGCGAACTACACATCCGGAAACTGTGTCATAAGGGAAGAGCTGGCAAGGGGAAATTATCGAGCCATGCTTCGTGCGCTCATGTCACTTTCACGTGTTTTACTTTTACTTCCCTACCAGGATTAAACATTCATGAATCACTTACACTTCAATCCTGATTCACGGTTATTAGTTCTCACATATTGTGCAATGTTGTGCATAATTGTTCTTTTTTCTTTTAGGTAGACGAATGGAAATTTTACTCGTATTTATAAATTTTCCAGATTTAGTTTCACTATTATGTTACTGTAGAAAAAATTTTACATACGTGTTTCAGATTGTACTAGTAGAAGGGGATTGAATAACTCCATAAGCGCCTTTGATTTACGTTCGGGCCTGCTGTTTTCATCGACTTCTTACTTCTTGAATCGTCCCTACAAGTTGTCATTGAAGTTGAGATGTAGCAAGTAATAGTCTCCTATATATGCCACTCTCTTGAATTACGTAATCCTCGGGCTTCTGAAAAATTGTATATTTTCGAGTCGAGTTAAATTCGAGTCGATGTATGTAAAGTAATATGATTCGAAGTGTCTCTTATGAGCATCATGCTGTTGGATTACGTTACCTGGTTTCTGAGAAAACGGACCTTCTGGACCTCGCTCCATAAATCACTACTTAGCTACGATAATTACGGTCTGGTGCAGTCATTTACGACGGCCCTCCATGAATTGACGCGAACGAATGACAGGAAGCCTCCTTAAATCATCCGCGATGCTGAATTCGAACTCGAAATCATCATGAGTCATCTTCAGCGAGCGCAGCGTGTGTTCACTGACCGTCTTAGAAAGGCGAATTCAACAATGGCCGATGATAGGGGATTATTAAACGAAGATGTTCAATAGAACTATTTTTTCACCAGAAGTATTTTTCTAGCGTTGAAAAGTATTTGGCACGCTCCTCTAGGTCGAGTTAATTGCAACAAGTGGCAAGGGAAAGCAAGAAGTGGCTCTTCCAGTATTTAAGATCAATCAAATATTGAACCGGGATTGGCTTTGTCGGCGAAGTGCACGAGAACAAAGTTTACATACATATTATCCTAAGTTGATAAATGAAATAAAAGTTAATTTTTATTAGTTTGATATTTTACTCGACGTGGGTACTGTCCTCGGTAGACTCGAGCCTCGCTCTAGGAAAAAACAGTGTGTATCAAAAAATTGTTAGAAAATTAGAACCAGAGGTGGAAAAACTAATGTTTTTCTAGATAGCCTTGGAATTGAAGGGTGGAAAATATACGTCAAACTCAGACAAGTACAGAGGTTTGATCTTGTTTTGCTCTACTTCCAACGAATGCGTTCCTCAACACAGTTGAGAAAAAATATACGAGAGAAAATTGGTTGCGGGATAATTTTACAATATTTGCTATTGAGTAAGGAGTCCGAAATGTCATTTTTTAAAACAAGGGATTAGCAGGATAATCTTAATTTTCATAAGCTATATTTAAATGGCACAACGGGAAATATTAAAAATGTGATTGAATTGAATTAATAATTAAGTTTCGTTAATCAGGAACTCCAATGAGATTGGGCTTTTGTAAGCCTTACACTGCTTTTACGTACACATGGATATGATTCTATTGGAAGTTTCTATATTATACTTTTGAATAAAGAAAGTTGCCTAACATTGCATAGTTTAAGATGTTTCAGTCAGCACCAAATAGTCGTAATGATATGACATACATAAGTAACGCGACTAAGAGGTCAAAACTTTAAATCTATTTAATGGCACTTCTAGGACTTACATTGGATGGCTAAATTTCTAAGATATCTGAAGTACAGTAGGAAACCAAACTGGTCACGGGATCGAAATATAATTATCATATTTGATTCCTACGTAACTCACGGGTGAGGCTGACTTGGAAAATACAAAAAATCACGTGTAATACTAAGGTACTCAACTTATGTAGATGTGCAGATGTCGATTGATTGACAACGCTCAATAAACTTTAGCTTCTATATTCACGCCGGACTCCAGTGATTGCCTGAATATCGGCGAATACGAGGCTTGGATCTCTGGTGGCTCAGAGCTGTTGCAGCGCCGTTGAGCGTCGCGTAGAACATAGGCCCCGATGTTGCTCTCGGTGGTTTTTCGATGTTGAATGTTAATAAGGCGATCTTCTTGTGTTTCACGCTTAATCAGACGTAAATGGGTATTCTCGAGGAAGACGAATGTTGAGGATGCGATCTTATTGTAATATTCGCATTGTCTGACGTAGATGGGGTTTTATCGATGCTGAACGTTGATGAGGCGTCTTCTTATATTAAACATCTTAGTTGACGAAGGAGGAGACCTTGCGGCCTGATGACGATAAAAGTTTGCTCTTTTTCATGCTGCTCGTTGTTACTTACCTACAGTTGAAGTAGGTGAGGAGGGCGGTGAGAGTAAGGGATGCCGAGAGAGCTGTCTCGGTCCGTCTTAGCCATTGGCCACCTCTTTTCCAGTGTGCACAATAGGCTGGTAACGAAAACGTGAAGTCTGCGTATCTGGAGATGCGTGGGTAGTTCCCATGACTGCCATGTCGGATAATTCTTGATTTTAAGAGAAAAATTGACCTTTTTATCTAAATCATAACGATAGGGAAAATGTACCCTAATATTACAACAATTCATTGATACTTATATGACCATGCTGATAGACATAGATGGACCTAGAGAACGAATACTTTCGGTGGAGAGGGTAGGCATGTCGCCGGGACTTAGATCGAACCTCGATGTTTTCGAAGGAAGGCCGTATGCCACGTTGACTTTTAAGTCGAGGAATGTGCATATTTGTACTGTAACCGTTTCCTTCTCGGGCGCGGACGATAATGGCGCCATACCCGCATCTCTTTGCCGTTGAATATTTTTATATTGGTCTCTCAGGGCTGAGATATTAATTACTTTTTCCATTTTGAGCGTGTCCCCCGTGTGGTCACAACATTGGAAAGGAATCGAATAATAATTATAAGCGCCCAAACTAAAATCATTTAAACGCTGTCCATTTTCCGAGTTGATTTTTTTTTCCAAATAGTAAACTCGTGGTATTTTGGCATTTTTTACGCTTGTCCGACACACTTTCCTGCGACCAAGTTAATGTTGAAGGGACCCGAACTCGATCCTGTCTTTTTAAGTAGCAGTACAATTTAAGGTGCAGGAAAAGTCCGTGGCATGAAAGAATTAACTGAGCACTTACAATGTGCGCGGAATCAATGACTCCGAGGTTCACCATACGAGAATGTTGGTCAGTCACTGACGGCTACGGACCCTGCAGAGGTTGCTGGAGGCTGCCGTGATGCGAAGAAGGATATGCCCCTGGGACTTCGTAAGATGATAACAGCAGCGAGTCAACTGAGTACTGCGGTGAAAATAGCACCTGGTCAAGGGGTTGCTGCAGTGAAAATAGCACCTGGTCAAGGGTGTGCTGAAATGAAAATAGCACCTGGTCAAGGGGGTGCTGCGGTGAAAATAACATCTGGTCAAGGGGGAGCTGCGGTGAAAACAGCACCTGGTCAAGGGGGAGCTGCGGTGAAAACAGCACCTGGTCAAGGGGGCACGGCGGTGAAGATAGCACCTGGTCAAGGGGTTGCTGCAGTGAAAATAGCGCTTGTTCAAGTGAGCCCTCCGGTGAAAATTGCACTTGGTTTAGTGGGCACTGAATTTAAAAATAACATTTGGTCAAGGGAACACTGCTGTAAAACGAGCACGTGATGAAATGGGCACTGCAGTGAAAATACCATTTGGTCAAGTGGGCCCTGCAGTGAAGATAGCAGCTCGTCAACCTGCTGTGAAAATAGTGCTTGGTCAATGTATATGCGAGATGGGACATTTTATGTCAAATCTGATTTTAAGGATAAAAAGAAGTACCAACGTGGTCACAACATTAAAATCAGTAAAACACAGACGTTAGGGATCTTAAAAAATCCATCTTCAGTGTGTCTGAAAGAAGAGTGGTTGTGAATAAAATTTTACAAAAAAAAGACTTCTCTAAAACATACACAACAAAAATATAAATTAAAACCCCTATCAAAATCCCTACGTATGTATAGGGTTAGAAGTTACGGGGGATTTTGAATTTATATTTTATTGTGTGTGTTTTATACTGTTTCAATTTCGCTTTTATTGGATTTTATTCAAAATTACTCTTGTTTTCATACACTGAAGATGGATTTTTTAAGGTCCGAAACGTCTGCGTTTTAGTGATTTTATTGTTCGTGATCACGTTGGTACTTCTTTTTATTCTTAAAATTGGTCAATGTGTGTGGTAGTGGTGAAAACGAAAAGAAAATTTTGACACTTGCGATTGAATAATGAATTTCCTGTTGGCTATTTGATGGGAGGCATGGTAGTTTGTGAGACTGCTTATTATTGATATGCATTGTGATACTAATACATGATTATGGCAGACTTGCTATAGGAGCACATGATACTGACTGACTTGCGAGCTGCTTTTCAAATTAAGCCAGGAGACTCGCTTAAAAAGTAATTTTCTATGGTGTGGTGTTAATGAAATGTACCGTAAAGCTCTTTGGGTAGGTTAAGTTACAATTCAGAAAAAAGAGAATGGGGCTCATAGTGTAAATTTTTTGTACACTTCAAAGCAGACTTGTTTGAGTAGGTGTGCCAGTCCTGCGCGGCCTTCGATGTGTTCTATTACTCGAACCCATCAAGCAGATTACAATTCCAGCTATGGAACATGATGTACAGTATGGAGACACGGATCTTGGGCAATAAATTATCTCCCGTGAAGATATATTGCGCTGAGTAGATCGAAACCTAATGAAGGGACCAAATTTGATGTTTTTCTCAGGGCTTAGAGCCGGTGACAGAGGTAGAGGCAGCGCAGGTTACGGAGCTCTGGGTCCAGGAAGTGAGCGAGTCTCGTTTCGGGGAGCGCGACTTCGTTGTCCCCCAGAGTGATGGACGGCGCGGCGGACGGTGAGACGCATCCTCTCTCTCGAGGCTGCATCACTGCGCTGCGACGGTGATTTTCTGGTGAAGGTCTTGAACTCTTAATTTTACTCTCAGCAATTTCTTGGTGGATGATGAAAAGCGCTGTTATTTTGGCTCGTTATAAAACATTACCCGTTTCATGAAGGAGAAAGACAAGCCTCTCCAGTTATTTCATGTCCAAAGTCTTCGACACCTGCAAGAGAGCGTTATAAACTTGAACGCGTCTTAGGACTGTTGTCTCAACTCGATACAAATGTTCTTTCTCACTTTCGCATTTTTAACCTCTGTATAAATCTCGCCACCTTCAATGCGAATGTTCCTTGGACCACAAGGACACGAAGCGCTCGGGTGTTGAGGTGTACAGTTACGTAATGACAGCTGCGACCAGGTTGCACCTGCTTTGTAATGTGACCCAGCGTGCCGTCTAGCATTGCAGAGGAATTAATTGTCTCGTGGAATGATCTCCCTCCGACTCATGCAGAGTGAGCTGCGTCCTGTCGACACAACCACATCAAAAAACGCGTTGCTTAATGTGCAGTCACTTTTGGTTACGAAGTCATGCTACGCGAATGCTAGTCGAGTGCATAAACTGCATATGTCTAATTTATACCATCAATGCTTTTATATTACTTTTGAAATAGAATATCCATCTCTCTCTTTAGTTTTAAAATCTATGTATTTATAGGTCTCGGTCAAGATGGAAGTAAACTAAATATTTTCTCATCTTTCGTAGCGTAAAGCTTTCAATACAGTTAGAGTGATGCAAAACTTCAACTCGGCTGTTCGCTGCACAAAAACTTACGTATCGCAAATTCATCCCTGCTATAACATTGTTCTAGTTCTTCATCATCTGCCCCATGGCTCTAATGAATGTCAATTTGAGTGCAGAGGCGGCGGCCCTCCGGAGACAGCTGAGATGTCCTCGAGGCTCGACGGCGCCGTTGCGACGTCGTGTGAGTGACCTACCTCTCGGAAAAACTTTTTTCGCCTCAGTTTGAGAGTATTTACAACATTATTATTCAACTGTGTGATTCCTCTGTTAGTATGAATGGCAGCGAATCTTCTGCAAAACTCGTTTAAGCACTACAACAGCTGTCCTTGTTTGCGTAGCTAATGGTACCCATACTTATTGAATATTAGTAGCAGAAAGTGTGTGCGTGTGTGTGTGTATGTGTGTGTGGGTGGGTGTGTGGAGCATAAAGGTTAGGGTTAACACGTCGCATCTAAATTAGCCCTAGTGCTCATTGATCAAGTTTTTGTTCCCAAGGCAAACGTTATGATCCTCATTATAGATAGAACAAGTATGAGAGCCGTTAAAAATTGATAACTTTCATACTAAAAACAGTAATTACAAGAAATTGTGAGCCTCATTGAACTTGCTACACTGTTAAATTTCTCTGTGACACTAACTTTTCCTGAGAAAAGTATTTCACAGCAGAAAATGAAGTTTCACAGCTATTTTTTGAGAGGTTTTGGTAAACATAATCATAAAATAATGCACCTTTGAGACGTGACTTTTTTGTTAGGTATTATACGGCATGATCTTCGAAGACTTTTTCTATCCTTCAAGGAGTTTGAGTCAAATCAAAACTCCCTCAAACTGATTCTGTACCCGCAATACATCGCGGGCACGCGATGATTTTAAACACCGCGTGCTGGTTTAGTATGGGAAAAAGTTCTCGAATCTCTGTAGCTGTAAAGGCCCCAGGGATGCAGCAAAAACAGCACAGGAAATCATGAGCCTCAACTTCACTTCAATTTACCTTAGAGAATCTTCAGAGGCGTCAGAAGTGCTTCACACTTGCCAAATAACACCAGAGCCTCCAGACTTCCTGTTTCACATTTACACAGGTGCGCGGGGTGTCAAGGAACATCACACCAGCGTGTTACAGCATCTTTTTGAGCAAGAAAACGACACACTCGGCGAGTTGATCAGATTCGTGAATTTATCGAAGTTTGTGAGCATCGACGCTGCAACGATCTCACGTACTCAGGGTTGCGAGGTCATCAGAACCGACCCTAAATGAGTGCGACATGTACGCAAAATATAAGAATTTACTTATTTTTTATGATACACATTAGGTCTATTGAAACCTTTTCAATAGAATGACGTCCTAAAACTCGTATGAGATATATTTAGCCTACTCTAACCCTTGTAGCGGTTGCGTTCGTGCGCACTTCCGCTACGTCATCACCCAGCAAACAACGACCTGTGTGAGCATCGCATTAGTGACGGGATGTTATTCGTAAATCTACTGAGAGACGGATCAGGATACATCATGTTCTGAAATGAGAAATGATGCATGATCAGTTAGCACGTGTTTGATGCCTCAAGCAGCGGAGAACAAAATAAACCTTCTTTGTACAGGATAATTTTTACCCATTTCTTTGCATGCGTGTTGCAATGAACTTCCCTCTCAATTTTCATTGACGAAAATGTTTCTAGGCTTGAAGTTTTGAACGCGGAACGAGAAATTTGATCCCGCTCGCTTTTATTGAACGTGGGCGTTTTACAGATGCATCCGCTGCGCAGGGTTACGTGCAGGTAGTTGAGAGTAAACCTATGGATGTATACAGATAATTTCTCATCAAATTTGACTGATTTTTAAGAATATAGTTATTGATAGGTCATTGACGTCAAAAATAAAACTTGATAGAAAGATATCGTCTAGTTGCTGAAATAAATGCGATTTCGTAAATGGAACCGTGCGAGAACTAGTCATGAGACTAGTTTTATTGTGAGGTTTTCTGTTAATATCACTATATTCGGTAATATAACCATAAAGTCTGAAAAAAATGAACGGTATAGATTGATGGGACGTCTCCTCTCCCGTTGAAAACGACATTCTCTACCTGTGCTAGGTATTTTCTCTAACTGATTAAAAACGGCTGAAATTTTATTGGAAATTTAATGTGCATATTCCTTAGCGAAAAATAAACCTACAGTGCAGATCAACCCTAGCAGTCATTGTTAGCACAGCGAGTAACGAAATCGGAGTCGCAAGTTTGCTGCTGCAAACTTCTGTGTTTGCACTTCGAAGAAATGGTGTCATTCCAACCAAATCCTCATGGCTTAGCACGCCTATGATGACATTGTCGTCTTGTGTAGAATATGCAAGCGGCGTAACTAATTTCGAGCCCAATTTGTTCTTCTTGCTGTGATTTTTATTGCTGTGCACTTTTAAGCCTCCGATGAGAATACAGAGAAAAAGAGATAGAAATAAAAAATCTCTATTCGGAGAAAATCACGTACGCAATGCACTCGACAAATTTGTTTCCAGGTCTTAAAATAATATAATACCACATTTGAAGGTAAAAAAATACAAATTAAAGTTACGAGCTTTGAGGATTGTTCGCCTAACATGAGCTGTACGGAATGTATATGAATACACGGCCACGAACTTAAAAATTATTCTACTCCTACTACTTCCAAAGTTTGATGCTTCAAAGTAATTCAGTTACTGTTTTTTCAATAATTCCAATAACATTTTTTACAACAATTCCTATATAACAAAAAATACAGTATTTTGCAATCCTCTTTTCGGTAACGGCGCCTCGATTTTTTCTTCAAGATATTCTGGTGAGGACTTCATGGGGGCGACTTCACATTTTCCATGGCGGCCACCCTGTTTGCCGCAATCAGCAAATTCAGCAATTGCAATTAAAATAGCAAATGCTTGTTTTAGTGGCACATAATTTAAGGAATTAATATTTTGATCAATAGAACTTTGAACGAATATTTACAATGATTATTTTACGGTTGGGGTTCCAATTGTAACTCTGTTCAGGATTGAACAAAAAATTCAACATATTGATGGAGTTTTAAAATACTAAGGAATTGTAGGAAAAAAATTAGTATAACACAGTAGACAAGTTTTTAGACTGAAACGTGTCTTCAAATAAGTTCTCGCATCAAAAACTGAATTGAATTATAGGTCTTGAATCAAAAATACATTTTGCAAACCAGCCGTTGCTTGAGCGAAAACCAACCTTTCAAGTTATTCAGCAAAAGCCAACGAGTAATAAAACCCAGGGATCACCGTGGTGTTGCCATGAGTTCTGGGCTTCAGAAAATGTCAAATCAGCGCGCGTGGGAGCAGAACAGGTGCAAGAGGGCGTGGCTCAAGGTGATGGAAGTGCCAAATCCCACTTCCATCACAAGGTGATGGAAGTGGGGGCGTCTTGCGAGCGGGCTGCTGCAGCTGTGGCTCGGTGGTTGTGTTGTGCGTGTGTTGAGTGCTGTGTAAGTTGTGTGCTGCATGTGTTTTGTGATGCACATGTTATGTGCTGTGTGTGTTGTGTTGTGATTGTTTATCAGAATGTTGATGGAGTGTATACTGAATTTCATCAAGGTACCTTCGAGTAGAGAAGTTTATTTTATCAAGGTGATGATGGACTGTACAGAATTTTCCCCAGTCTAACACATGTCAAAGCCACTCGGGCACACGCTACCAGAAATGTGGGAAACCAGTCCCTTGCAATGAATCAACACTGATTTAGGAAACGTCCGTATCAAGAGATCTGTGAAGTACATTTAACGGCGCTAAATTTAATTAGTTTTGTACTGGAATACATTTTAAATTTTTGTTGTGGCAGTGATAAAATCATACTTCATTTAAAAATAAATGAGACGTCATTTCGTTACATGTATTCCAGTACAAATACGTATTTATTAATGACTTTATTCAACAGCATTATCAGACTATCATGTACACTTTAAGGATGCAATCACAATTTTTCACCAACTTTATCACGGTGTTGCTGTAATGTACAACAAACTTGATCGTTTTAACCTTTGCTGCTGAGTACCACCAGAACATTGGAAAAGAAAAGAGAAATGCTGGAAGGAGGCAGGACGCGCCACCGCAGGTCATCCTGTGGTCCGGCCGAGCGCTGTGTCCCATGAGTACACAGGGCGTGTGTACACTGTAAACAGCGAGTACACAGGGCGTGCGTGCACTGTAAACAGCGAGNCGAGTACACAGGGCGTGCGTGCTCTGTAAACAGCGAGTACACAAGGCGTGCGTGCATTGTAAACAGCGAGTACACAGGGCGTGTGAACACTGTAAACAGTGAGTACACAGGGCATGTGTACACTGTAAATGGTGAGTACACAGAAAGTGCTCATTGCGTGCGTGCTAAGTTTACTATGAGTAGACAGGAAGTACGCATAGCGTACTCACAGAGTATACAGAGGTTACGCAGAATATCCCGTGAGTACACAAAGAATACACATTGAGTGCGCACAAGGTACACTGAACGCACAGTGAAATCTCAGAGTACATTATAATCGCATTGAGTTCGTGTAATGAGCACACAGAAAGTACACAAGAGGCTCAGAAAGTGTACAGTGATCACGAGGAAAGTATGGAGTAAATACAGAAAAAGGATACAGGGAATAAACAAAGGTACTCAGAAGGTATGGAATAAGCACACAAAGATTATACAGTAATTAGCGAGCGAGTGCGACAAAAGTGTACGGACAAAATAGAGGAATAAAATCCCAGAGAATCGGTTTAAAGAAGCGCACAGCATGACACAAGAGGCGTGCAGAGCGCGCTGCCCGATTCCTCACGTGGTGGGAAGTTTTCCTCGGCATATGACTCAAATGTCCACTAACTCTCAACCCCCCGCGACTGTCGCCTCTGATGACGCTCATGCTGACAACCTACCCAGAAGGTAAAGTTTTTGGAGCATTTCAACTTCCTTGTTTGTCCCTCCAAATGCATGGAATAAAGAATTCAAAGTCTTTTCAAAATAGTTTAAACTTGAAATTTCAAGTTGTACTAGATTTTCTTCGGGAGATGTTATATAAAAAGCTGTTTATTTAAAGAGTAAAGCAGTATTTTTCAGTGGAGTTGCATGTTAGAAGCCTGCAACTGACGCAAGATGAATATATTATACTTCTAACAACGATAGCGTAATTTGAAGAACAATCTTTACTGATTTAACGAAGCTGCAGCTCATCGATTGTACCTGAGCAGCTATGAAAAAAACTGAAATTCACCCAGAGCAAACGTCCTGCTTGCGTGTGGACCAAGACGGCGCGAAGAGATGCCAGCTGAGGACCCCAACACCAGCTCATCGCTGGACTCGAGAGGTTAACTAAATGGATAATTTTTTTTCAAATTCTATTTTTGTCCACAATGCATCATTCAACGATCACCTGCTCATTAGCGTCAAGACGATCAAAGAAGGTGTTCGTGGAGAGCTTTCCGTTGTGTTGGCTGACAATTCTACCTCCAACACGCACAGACAAAATCGATCTAATTTACAAGTAACACCGATTACTCCCAGTTAACATGGCACGTCGATGGGACTCCCAGGACTTATTGCTCGCTTCAAGGTTATTCTTCTAATGGAGGTGGTGTAGAATTTTCATGTATGTTTATGGTTCCAAGGGAGCTCTGTGATTCCGATAAATAATAATAAAATAATAATAATAATACTTTATTTGAAAAGCCAGATAAACGTAAACGAACACGTACATATATATGTGAACAGACACTAAATCTAAATTAACAATTTAGAGAGCGTATACTTGGTAAACAACACAACTGAGGATTTTACAGGGGCAAGAATGTAAAATAAGAATATATTGAGATACCTGACTATCCCAGAAAATGTTTCTTCCTATATATATCACCTCGTTTGCATGCAACATTCTCTCCCCTCTCAGTGGCAGGGAGGAACGTCGGTGTGAGTCAGAGTCCCTAACTTCCTCCAGAAGAGCATCATTGACACTCGCAGTTCCCTCCAGGAGGCTGGACCCACATTTTCCTGCCGGCACTTTGAGGCGGCAGACATCGTGAGATGCGAACTGGCCGAGGAACTGACATAGCGAGGAATATAAAACATATATTACTGAAAATATCATTGTAGGCTAATCTCAACCGTGAAATTGTAACATGCGCGGAGCTCGGCCAATAGTCATAATTTAGTATGTATTAGGTACCAATACATTCTGAATAGGTCTATTTTTACTGTCTACTCACAAAACTAAATCCACGTACAAGTGGATTTCTTTTATAAATGGGTCAGGCAGGGTGAGCATTGTCCCGCTGGTCTGACCACTGATGCTCAATTCTCGACCTGTCGGCCAACTGCTCCATTGTCGCAACCACTGTGGGCAATTGCGAATCCTAAGACAAGAACTATTCATGTAATTCAAGTATTCTCAATTAATTATAGGATTTTTGGGTTCATCGTTCGGGTTTGAGATGAGTCAAAAATTTACCCATCCGGATTAGATCGTGTTTTATCTCATGTTTAATTTCTCAGCTTCCTATTCACAAATTTCTGTAAGCTTTTGCAACACAACAAAATGTGTAAAATTTTACCATGTCTTCTGCATAACTAATAGAGTTGACACTATTACACCAATGATACGATATCCGTTGTTTGATGCCGTAAGGTCATCATGAATTGAGTCTATAACAATATGGAAAAGCAGTGGGGCCAGCAGCCCGCCATGCCTGAAATCCTGCGTAACAGAAAATGGATGAGATAGAGTCTCCCCCAGCTGATAACACACAACTGACTCTTATAATATCATACTACCAGTATTTCAGTAAATTAAAAAGGTGGACTGGAACACCCCTGTTTAACATTTTTTAAATAATGTTCCATAATTAACTCTGTCAAACGGTTTAAAGGCATCCAGAGAACAAGTATGCCCGTGAGAGCCGCTAGACTTACAATTTGTTTCAATACAACCTGAACCTGAATATGAGCAGGCTTAACTAACGGACTTAGAAAAAGGCCATAGCCCAAGAGTAAAAGTAGAAAGACGATATTATCATGAAAGGCTTCTTGAAACCATTTTGCTTATAGAAACACGAGGCAGAACTACACATGCTAGTACAATGGCACATGTGCTGCATTCCGAATGTAAGTAGAACAATAAATTTACTGTGCTTTAATGGGGCGCTTGCAGAATACATGTGCAGAAGACCCTAAAAACATGATTTGCCTAACACGTGGGCACAGAAGGTTACGCGTGAGACTTTTCGACTTGCAAGAGCAGAAATTTGACTGCGCTGGAAATTATAATACAACTCTAGTGACAACGTGGTGATAATTAACAACAACGACAAACGCTTCGCAAAAAAAGTGCTTCTAGCTTTCACTCAACGACAATTGGACGGAGACAAGTTTCTGCATTAGGGAAACCGAATTGATGAAAATAGGAGACCCATCAATTCCAAAAACCTCCCAGGGTAAAAAAAAACAATTCTATTTTCGTTTCGCGGTCTACAAATTGAGATGAATCTTCTTTCATCAATCGGGAAACTTGAGAGTTTCCCTGGTGCTCCAGGACGCATCGCTCACAGGTATCCAAAAACAAAGGCCATTCATCGGAGTGAAATATGTTAGAAAAATATGATAAGATCACTTTTATGAGCTTCAAAACACGAATGTGTCATCTATTCCAAATTCAGCGTTGTCCCTTTGAGACTTTAGAGTGCGTCAGCGTAATGAACAAAAACATGTTGTTCTTTTTTCATTGTGGGAGCATTGGGCTGTAGAAACCTGAAAATTGTATGTCTTAGTACCCCTATTGAAAATTAATACATTCAACTGTTTTTTGATGAGTAAGTTAACGTATGAGTGAGACTTTGCCTAATTAGCAACAAGTCCTAACCTTTTATCTGGGTTTCAATGAATCTGCTAAAACATCAAAATACATTTTTTAATTCTTTAAAAATTACGGCAGGATGCTAAATGTCCATGTTGTTGTTGGATGGTACATTGAGCGTCTCATACCAATAAACGTCTGTGGCGTCCAGGTAAATCAAACCGGTTGCGAGTACCAACTAGCATGCTGAGGTCAGTTCGACGATCTCGGTACTTTCATGGAAGAATCTTTTAGAAAGTTGAAGGCCGTCTGAGATCTCCGGTGTGAACTTGACACTGCCGGGAGAGAAACCTGTCTCCGGACCTACGCGAACTTTACTCGAACTTGACTTGAACTTGGCTCAGCAAAGAGAAACTCACACAACGGATGCCCGATCGCTTCCGGCAGCCCTCTGTGCCTGAGTGGCTGTCAGCATTTGGTATCGTCCTGTGATGCGAACTGTACTCATTGTAAAAATTTAATCATTATAATCTTCACTATCCCCCTTCTTCATTTAGGTTTTTAAAACGTGTTAGTTGAATATCAAATACAAGGCATCAGTTGTAGTAATCACGCATATCCCTCCAGCTGGGCTATTGGTTGCACCAGGTCTGCTTTGTAGATAATACTGAAGATGAAGCTGCTAAGCATATCAATACACGAAATTTTTTTAGCGTTAACATCCTCGTATGAATTTATTACTAAAATTTTTGTGTTAGCTAAATCCAAGGTCGGTATGTGCATGGATCCTTTCTTTGTCAATCTTACAATCTTATGACAATTAGATTCTGTTCCCCACTGATATCACGAATTTCTAACCGGGGATCCAGACTGTTCCAGAAGACCTGTACAGAGAGCACAGAAACATGGCGAGTTTGCAGTTCTAGCTCTGGCCCATGGGACAATTTTGTGAAAATAAAACACTTGTGCTACGTAATTTTAAAAATGCTCAGTTACCAATACCTTTTGAACTATCGGGTCAGTAGTTAAAACAGCCATTTTGCATCGAGTTGAATTGTTAGTCACTCAAAGCTTGTAGATGGGTAAAATTTTTGCAACATTTCATGTAGTAGTCCACATGAGAGAGAAAATTTGAGGTGTAAAACACTCGTAATAGATTATAAGCACAGAGAAAATTATAAACATCATCCTTATCGCAAAAATACTCGTGATCAAGCTTCAGACCTTCGTAGGACCCGCACCAGCATCGATTACAACCAAAGAGGAAGAAGCAGAGTCGTAGTTTCATGAAGCCACAAAAACCGAGACGTACACATTCATGACCCAGGTGACGTAGGCTGGCCAGCTGCCCGGTGAAAGTGCGGACCTGTGCCTGCACCACGACATCGGGTAGAATAAAGTTCGTTGGCACGGCCTTGACATTCCTGGTGGGGTTCTGCATGAGCGCCATCAAGGAGCTGTGAACCGTGGCGATAAGATGTGCTGGGCAGCAGGACCCCACACCCGGGCGCAGGGGCAGGCGAGAGAGGCAGGCGCAAGGGAAGGGATTCGTTGCCTTTTGAAACGATGTTAATTCAGCGATATGCTGACGCACCTACACCTATGTGGGCGCATATCAGCAGCTTCGATACGAGACAACTCTCACAGGGAGAAATTTCATCATTGCGGTACTCAGAATAGTAGTGTTAAATGCTCTTGTGTGTCCTGGTGAATTTGGAATTCCTTATTCCATCAGCTCATGTAATAGCTTACATATATACTCATATAAACTAACAGTCTAGATTAATAAAAGTTTCGTCGCCTTATTGCGAGAAAAGATACTTTTTCCTCCTAAAATTATGAATTAAAATATTAAATAGTATCACCTTTAGAGCTTACTAAATTTTTCATGTGTACCATATTCTTCTGTCATTTACTTCGGTGTGTCATCTACACTAAGCAGTTATTCATGAATCGGAATGTACTTTAACAAGCTCATGGCCATACGTATTTACACTTGTACAGATGAATTCATTAAACAGACCTAAATATACATATATATACAGGTGCTACGTTCCCAACATGCGAAACTCTTCGTGCTCTTTCCACCTGAGAGCTGCCGTGAATACAAGGTTATCGAAAATCCTGCCCCCTGTTTGATTAATTGCTGGGTACTAATAATTGGTTAGCAATCTTCAAGTAAAATTAAGTCATTCAGAATCATAATTAAGTCGGTTAAGACAAAAAATCTGCACACTAGCAAATCAAGAAGAAAATGAGCGGAAGCCTCAGCATTTCCAACGAAATCGCTCATTTCATGACGGAGTTTCTCTTATTTTGCATACACCTAGTATTTTGTATACACCTAGTATTTTGCATACACCTAGTATTTTGCATACACCTAGTATTTTGTATACACCTAATATTTTGCATACACCTAGTATTTTGCATACACCTAGTATTTTGCATACTCCTAGTATTTTGCATACACCTAGTATTTTGCATACACCTAGTGTTTTGCATACACCTAGTATTTTGTATGCACCTAGTATTTTGTATTCACCTAGTATTTTGCAAACCCCTAGTATGTTGCATACACCTAGTATTTTTACCCCTTTCGTTACCGTTTCGTATTCTTGTGAAAATTGAACTCCAAGTAGGAATGTAATTTGTAGACAAAAGTGTGCACAAATAATAGAAGCATTGGATAATGAGAATTTATCACAATACGGAAATATAAGTTCAGCAGGGATCCAGGGATGAATAATTACTCGTCAAAGGCCATGACGAGGTAATACAGCCCCTGACGGATCTCACAGACCTGAATTTGACTGGCCAGTTTTCGGAATTGAATGTTAATCATCTGACACTTTCTACAACTCTGTCATTTTTCAAAAATGAAGTCGTGATGCATGTATAATATGAAGTCGTAATATAATATGAAGTAGTAATACATACACTACTTGCTCAGAATAGTTTCCACACGAGTCGAGTGTGTTGGGTGAGGGTCATTAAACCCACTCTAACAACCCATTCTCACAACCCCCTGACACAACCCACTTCAACAACCCACTCTCTCAACCCTCTCTCTCAACCCACTCACTCAACCCACTCTCTCAACCCACTCTCACAATACACTCTCACAACCCATTCTCTCAACCAACTCTCACAACTCACTCTCACAACCCACTCACACAACCCACTCACACAACCCACTCACACAACCCACTCTCTCAACCCACACTCACAACCCACTCTCACAACCCACTCTCACAACCCACT
>VOMN01069977.1:0-10409 GCA_014899125.1 Orchestia grillus | reverse complement strand
GTAAAAATCAAAAGTCCTCCCGATAATACGTAAGGACCTGCAACTTAGCCACAGAAATATGCTCTTCATTTTATTTTCCAAAAAATAAAATAATAGAAAATAGTAATAGGACCGAGCCGATCGAAAGTCCATTATTGAGTTTCTACCCCAAGTCCTATGCCGTTTCATCAATCCCAAGTCCTAAAAGTCCCGTGACATTTCATCTCGCCAAGTCCTATGCAGTAAACCAGCGAGAAATACCATTAACAAGACACAAAATAACATTCATACATACTGCAATATAGGAACTGCATGTTAATCCTCCTCTTGCACACCCGTAAAGAGTAAAAAGCTCCGCTAAAGAAAGAAGGTTTACGTTTTTTCTGACAAAAATATGTCACCACTGGATCCACAGCAACGGCGACTACCAAGATTACCAAACTGGTCGAGAACCTTCCAATATGCTCGAGTGAATCGTCTATTTCTGTCGTCTCTATTCATTGCAGGAAAATGGGACTGTTTTGTTTCGGCTTTTCACGTGACCATGGAGTACTTCTTTTGGAAAAGGAAGCTTAAACCACACATTCCTCACATCCCTCACCCCACCAGTAGTTGTAAGGCATTGAAAAGCCGACGGTAAAACGTGGTAGAATTAATAATAAAGGTTCTGTTTTTACCTTATTTCTCTTCAGCAGCGGTACAGTGCGCAGTAGCAGGTGGTCACAAAGCACAAGTGGCAGTAGTAATTCTCGTTGAATATTTTGCTCTCCTATTTCACCTCTGCTTTAGCGTCTGTCACTGATGGGTGTCTGACGGCAAGATTTTAAATAAAAAAATAGGAGCGAGGCCAGAATGGGCCATTCATTTGCATCATTGCCAGGTATTTCTCATACATCATCCCGCATCAGTTCCACGATGTTCAGTTTCTCTTGCTTCGCTGTTAAGAGCTGTTCATTTCGTCATTGAATGATGGTCCCTTCAAGAGCTGTTGACGATGCAGCTTGAAGTCTATCTCTAGCGAGACTTTTTACCGTCTTTAGGTTCTGCCGAGAATCTCTACAAATCATTTTTTCAACTCTAGACTCAATGGCCTGTCAAAGACTTCGCAGTGATGCGTAAGCGTAAAACCAATTCGATTTTGAATTCCTAATCGCATTAGGTGAGAAAATCTCACACTTAAGAGTGAATTTTTTCTGGAGAGGTAGCGGTAATGTTACCCTCGAGATGCATCTAGATTCTAGAGTGTTAAAACTGTTTTAGAGCCCCTCTCGTCAAACATGTTCTTAAATTCAAAGAAACGGAAGTGTACGAGTTGAAAAAACGGGTAAATAACACTTTGATTGTAATTCTCCATACAGGAAAGTTTCCGCGTCGATAAATACCTACGTTGTGAATAAAAAATAAAGGATTTAGTTTCACAAATTTAGTTATCATAGTAATTTCCCTTCTAATCTAAACTAGCCTACTCGGGTCATGAACAGAAATTTCACGGAAACTTAAGAATTTATACACATACACGTTAGTGCTATGGTTACGTTTCAGGTTAGGTTAGGTTTGGTTAGATGATCGCGTGCACCAAGTATGCGCACGTCGCAGTCAATGTGATAATGTGTGGCGCATACTCGTACACTTCAGATTTATGCAATATAATGGCAGCGTTTAGAACGCAAGACATGGTAAAATTGTCCGGCAGACTTTAGCTAACTACACAAATATGACGCTGAGATTATTTTCGGGATAAGACAGCACCGGTTGCTTACGTAAAAAAGTACCTGCAATATTACGAATACTTGCAATAAAACTCTGGCTAGCTTCGTATGAAGAAGCTAGCCGTAGTCGTATGTAGACTTGCAATGAGACTACAGCTAGATCGAAGAAAAATTTAGCAGCAGCCCAATGAAGGCGGTCCGATTTCGTATAATTGCTCCTTTTGAAGAATCAAAGTGAATTAAAATTCCTCCCCGATGCCAAGGACACGCGAAACGAAGCCAGAAGGTCTCATCACATGGCGGCACACACTAATGAGGGTCTTTAATGAAGACTTGTTCTAAGCTTACGTCCGAGCTCACGAAGCCCTTTTGTTCTGTAATTAATAGGCTCTTCCTCACAACATGAGCAATAAAGATGCTTTAACGGCCCATTGCAAGCCTCCTTCAAACTCTATTACAGCTGGAACGGTTAAACGATTCGAGAGAGAAGTTTGCTACTCAGCCATCGCTTACATATTTTCCAGGAAAAGTTTACCTTGCAACTTTTACGGTCCAAGTTCGTTCTGAAGTGCATCGATTTGAATCTATTTTACCCGAGCTGCGATACATCGTTTCACGTCGATATTCTTTACATTCTAGAATACGTTCTCGAATCACAGTTTATCGTTGTTAATGAATACAAAATATTTCCGAGATCAAATTCTTGCTAAAAAACAATCGAGTATGTACGTTTTTATAGCAACATATACATACGTCAAATTTAGTTCATGCTTTCCGTGTAGATTTACTCTAAGCGTCATCAGAGGACGATGTACGTTTTTGAAAATATGAGGTTGTAGCGGGTACCTAGTCTACAGAACGACACTTAACCTTCATAAATTAACCTAGAAGAAACAAGGGGAGAGGTAACAAGGGAGGGAGACGATACGCAAATAGATCAACCTACACGTATCCCGCAAAAGCATATTCTCGAGTCCAAAGGATAGAAGGATATTCCAGATGTCATCACCAAGTTATGGGCACAGTGGGAGATCATCACATGGTAGACTTTGCACTTCTAGTTCATGTCTCTAATGATAGGGAATGACGTGAAGGCATCCTTGACTACTCGCGGGGCAATTTAAATTTACTGAAAAAGGAACTCAACAGATTTGACTCTGACGAAATGACGAGGAATCTAAATGCTAAAGAACGTTATGCGATAGCAAACGAAAGAACTATAACACTTTCTGATAAAACATGACCAAACGAAACCAGCACAGACCCTCCTTGGGGTCGCAGAAAATTTAACGTCAGACATCAGTCTTACAGAATCTTCGAAAGAGACCAAACAGAAGCTCATGGTCAACAGCGCGTTCACTCTTGCAGGGCCGTGAAACGAATGGCAAACAGTGCAAAACGAAATAAAGAAGTTGCGATTGGAGCTCAAGCAAAATCCAATCCAAGAAGCTTTTACAAATTTATCAAGGATAGGCGACTGAAACCAGACACTATTGGAGTATTGATTGGTGGCTGGTGCAGTTGGTCTGGACCCCTGATTTGGTCCAGCCTCGACAGCTCAACCAAAACAGGCATAAAAGTAAAGCCTGAATCCTAAATGATAACTTTGTATCAGTGGATGCTCACACGAGAAGATTTAACTTTAAATTCCTCAATCTCAAGCTTTAGGTATCCAAGAAACCCCTACAGACTTCATGTTCATCGTAGAAGAAGTAGAAAGATAAACCCTTGCAAATCGACCGGACCAGACTGCTCAGCACCTTTAATGCTCAAACATTGCTGTGGGATCAGCGAACATCTTCACACGATCGCTCGCAACTAGAATAGTTCCGCTGGATGGGAGGCAAGCGAATATCTCTCCCATTTTCAAGGCAGTAAACAAACAAGCTCCCAATAACTATCGCCCAATCAACCTGACGCCAGCCATCTGCAATTCAAAGGAACGATTAATGAAAGTCCGGATTACGAGATATCTTCGAGCTCATAATCGGATTTCCGACACCCATCATGGATTCAGAGAGAAACGCAGCTGTCACACAAATCTCGATTTCTTCGGGGAAGTCAACCGTATTTACGACAGCAAAAAGCTGTCGACCTCATTTACTTCGACTATCAAAACCTCTTTCATAAAGTTCCTGCGAGAGACTCGTGACCAAAGTTGACCATACAAGGCAACTCTTAATCATTGGAAGCGAAACTGGCTCACTGGTTCCACTCACCAAATCTTAGTAGTAGCAGTAGTAGAAGAAGTAGCAAGGATAGCAACACTTTAGTAACTCAGACTATATGGCACCGAAAGAGAGGGGACCATTTAGTAATGACTAGAGAGAACGAGGATTCTGTGTACTAGGTGTGTTCCCACACAAGATCAGACATCTAACGACAACCTAGATGTCAAGAAGATCGTCCACGTACTGTGGCCTCACTACGAGATCAGTTGATGCAAGAGTGGTTCAGAATCACCCAGGTGTACATTGAGACGACACTTGCAGACTCAATGCCGCGCAGAATTGCTGCCATTTTTCTAGTTCGTAGAGGTCCTACACCATATTAGTAGCAGGTGACTATTTTTTTGCCCGGAAAAGCTTATATAGCCAGATAGCTTGGATTATCTCCAACTTACAAAAACCAAAGCAGAACACTCACATTTAACCACAATTGCTCGCGATAAATTCTAGGGATACATTAGTTTCTTTTCGGAACTAGACTAGTGTTCGATGATTTCGTAACTCCCGAGAGGCACCAGAATTTTAATAAAGAATTTAACACGCGTTCCTTGAGGGCATTAGGAGACCCGTAGTCTGGTGGCGCTCTCAATATTGGGCCCAGAAACACGTCCTGATATTCATAAGTGTTCGGCGGCCTGAGGCAGACCCTGCGTGGCCAAAACGTGTAAGGCAGAGCAAGGAGCACTCGTTCTTCTCGCCTTATGGTTAATAAAGCACGGCCCCCAGTCCAAAGCTCCGTGTATTCCTGGCACACTCCGAGCAGAGGCTCGGCACTGCGATACCCGGGACTGGAAACTCTGGAAATTTAAGATCACTTCGCTGCTTGCAAAAATATATTTCACGGGCTCCCGAAAAACCTGAGAGTGCCGAGCTACTTGAGAGTGTACGTATATGTAGGTATTTTTATCCAAAAGATGATGTAATCGTATGACATCGTTCCTGAGTTTGAATGGAAAAATAAACTATGAACACTACACATATCGCACATTCGGGGACATGTGACTGTATTGAATTCATCCTGCAACTGCAATTCTGGGACGTGGAGTTTGGATTCGCGGCTTCGGATGAGCTCTGCTGGTCTGTGGTGACGTTTAAAGAATAATTTCAGTCCCTCGAAACTCCGCCGCAACTTTCATTCGTAGTGAATCATCGCACAAAAAAGAGCGTTTGCACACATAACTCGGGGAGTGACACCCAAAACGTGTTCGGAATAATGCGAGTGCGCTCCAAGAGCGAGGACGATAGTGTAATAGAATAAGATTGGAGTGGAATAGATATGACAAAAGTTTACAAGAGGAGACCATATCGAATGAAAAATGTCTAAAAAAAAACAGAAATAGCTCAACTGGCAGGTGTTGGGTCGCGCGAGTCTTGAGTGTAACGAAATTCAACGTCTTCGTGATCTGCCAGCTCGATGGTAATTGTAGACTGAAATAATGCGAGTTCATATCTGCCCTTGCAAAACTATGGTATAATTAATTTACTTCTCACCATCAACCGTGACTCATTCAGGTGGATTATTATTATTATTATTATTGGGGTTAGACGCAATGCACCGGCCTCGAGGGCTATACCGCATCGAAAGAGTAGGGACCATTTAGTATGGACTTAGGAGAACGGGGAATCTATGCACAGGGTGTGTTCCCACACAAGATCCCCTGCGCATAGAAACAGCAAGTTAAGAAGGAAGAGGAAGAAAAGACAAATAAGAAATAGCGAAGAAGGAATGAAAACGGAAGGAAGCAAAGTGGGCACGAAAGATAGAAGTCCCGAAGGCCTATCTAAAGCTGAGGTAGCCTAGCGGTGCTCCCCTGGGGGCGCTAGTCCCCATAGCATAGGATAGACAAACCTAACTAACCTACCTCTATTGCCTATGGCCTATCCTATGCCCCCTGAGGGGTCATTCAGGTGGAGTTTTCTGTCGTGCCTGTAGAAAGAATCTTTGAATTAACTAGCGGTCGTTCTATGAGTCAGTACAAGAGAAATTAGAAATTTTATTTAAAATTCATATCGCTTTTCAGGTAAACAAAACTAATTTGTTAGAAGAGGGGGGTGCTAACTACCCATAAGAACCCCATTACCCTCTCGTGAATAGGGCTGTGAGGATTCCGGTGAACTAGGAATATATATTAACTACGTAGGAAATACACAGGTGCATATAACTCTAGGATGAACCATCAATCTTTCTATCAGTATCGCGAGTGATCAAGAAAAAACTGATTCTTCCCTTTCAAAAGTTTCTATAATATTCGATAGCTGCAACAGTGCCGTAACCAACCTTAATCCTATATGAAGGGTCATGGAAAGTCAAGATAATATAAAATGAACATCTGTATTAAAATTTCAATTTATGTACACTTGGATCACAATGCTACGTGGAACCCACAATAAATCATACATTGTAACTGCAGTACACCATCAGAAATGCTGCCGAGACTTGCTCGCTGAACACGCCCCTAGGCTAATCACACAGCACTTAATTTAAGAAAACATCGCCAACGTGTTTACAGTATTGATTCACGTTCACAAAATCAATCAAGTAATATAGACTAGACAGTCGGAAATGATTCAAAATCCTTTCTTCTGTCGAAAAATCTCATTGAATGTATTCACGATAGCCGAAGCGAGCAAATTGGGCTGCACAGAAGGGATGTGTGTCATTTTGGTCAATAATAATTACAGCGGCCGTCGGGGGGAGTTGAGAGGCGACCTGCTGAGGGCGTCGTGCTCACGTCAGGCTGTCGGGGGCGTCCAGGCCGTGCAGCAGGTAAGGGCTTGTGAGGGAAAATCAAAGCGGCCAAACGATCGGGCAAAATCAGATCGAGGAACTGGTCAGGAAAAATCAGTTCGAGGAACAACCTCACGATTTGGACATTGACATACACATACTTTTTTCTCTATTGAGAAAAACTAAGTTTGTATAAATTTGTGATAGTACATGTGATATTGAGTTACAAAAATTATTTAGAAACGTGTGATTTAGACGACTACAGGGAGTAAGAACCAAGTAATTGAGTGGTCGATCAAGAAGAGAGAAAAAGAGAGTTCTGTCTCTGGGGTCAGCGAAGCAAACTGCATCCAGAACGCTGGGCTGCGGTGCTTCCTAGATCAGGCTTGACACGTCAACGAGAAAGCTGAGGAGAATCTCATTTTGCAGATTTATCCTCATACATATCCACTTCTTCGGCTGACGCAGAATGCTAGGATACGCTCTATACTCTATCTACAAAACTAAACATATTACCTTTGATACTGACTCGTTCAAAAGTGTTATTTTTATAGCACTTTCTTCACTATTCCCTCCGTGTTTTTGACTTGAACATTCAAGGCTGTACCTTGCACGGTCGGGGCGAGGTAACCAATTTGCTCACGAGTATGAGAGATTTAAATTATTGGTCGCGAACAGGCAAGGCTAAGATAAAGTACAATTTCCAGGTAAGCAACAACTTCCTAGGTCAAAAACTATCCCAATTTTTCCTAGTGTTAGTCGCGCCATCTTAGAGAGGCAACAATTGATTACTATAATCTACCTAATACAAACACTCGAATAAATTGAGCCACAGCTTCATTATACAGTTCTAGCTAAAACTATTTATGCACTTTGACCAGCACAAAACGAAGACGATAATCAACAAAGAAGGGTACTATTCACAGAAAGAGATCTCGACGTTTATAAAATTTGGTTCGTAGGCCATGTGATACAGAAACAAAATGACAAATCAATTGTCATTTTAAATCTACGATATTTGCTCTGGGTAGAATACCATGCATGGATTTATGCAGACTGATTGTCAAGGTTATGACTCGAGTTGTAGAATTGTATCACTTATATTTAACAGAAAAGACCTCACCCGGCCAACAATGACACTCGGGGAATTTGGGTTATCTGCGGAAATTAATGGTCTTCGGCAGAGGCAATCGTTCTTGTGGTATGAAGAACGTCTCATGTGTGTGGAATATTCTTTTAAAGTGATTTGCTCCGCAATTTCTTTTCTGGAAATTCATTAATCGCTACATATTATGTCAGAAATTATGTTTTTTAAGGTTAGGTCAGGGCCATAGAGTTACCTGTCACGAAGATACAAAATGTTTCCTTTGAGCTAGTACCAAAATTTCACTTTTGAATGAAGATATCCCTCATTTTCACAGGTTATCTTTACGCAGTGCATTACTAAGTGTAAATAGAAACGTTATCCAAATGAGCACAGCATTTAAAAATTTCGGTTTCAACTGTCATGACACCAGAAATGAAGCAATAATGTTAGGTTTCTAAAAACATGCATGATTTCTTCAGTAGAGCGGAATATGTTTTTCAAGTAGGGATGTCTATAATGAGTTTTGAGTAAAACTGAACTACATTTCAATAGACAATACATAGTATAAAAGTAGCACCACCACGAACAAAGATGACTTCTGGTTTACCAAGAATAATAGCTAGGCAAGTCAGCTCTACCTCTACGTTATATACAAAGAATAGGAAAAATCTAAATCAAGAATCGGGATGAAATTGTTCCACCGTCAACGATCTGATATGAAGGATTTTACAATAGTTTTTGCTATGGTCACACAATGCAGCTCTCGAAGTCGCACTTTGACTTGGCGCATCAGTCTTTTCTTGAGCAGACCAGTCGATCTATAGCTGCGATATCGGCAGAGCGTTGAGCAGGAAGCCCTCTTGCATAATCACAATATAAGTATTGATATTAGCGTGATAAAAATTTACCATGCCACCATTCGCACTCAAAACTCGAGGTCAATCTTTGTTTCAGCGATTCCCAGAGAATCGTATTTTAGAAAAAGTGTTATCATGTATTGCGCAAAACGAGTTTTGTCGCGCAAACCTCGAGTACCGCGACGTTCCTGCGATATTAATGGCTAGGAGACTATCGAATTCGCTAAACTCGTGTCGACACGTACAAGCATATGTAAACTTACGTGTTTGATTACAAAAATACCGTTTCCGTTCATCTAGGTCCTGCCCTTCTTCAATGGCTGACATATATTATTAAAGGTGCAATTATTTAAAAATTCTTACAACTTATTAAGGGGTCTCAAGCAAATCCCCCCGAAGAAGCAGTGGGCACCAAACAAATGGCAATGCTGCTCGGTGATAATACAGTTTTTGATTATAATTAACAGCATCCACAATTTCCATGATACAATGGCACCAATTCCTACACAACAATTTCATAACAGAATAAATTGAAACATTCTCAGTCTCTCTTGAAGTCGCGTCACTGTCTGCGAGTTGCCGGCTTCGCACGCGCATGATTTACCTCGTTTTTCTCGAAAATAATCTGATTTCACTAGCAAAAATATGAAACATCTGCAATAATACTGTATAAATTCTAGTGTTTTTCTAAAAAGGCGAGCACAGGGAAATCTACTCAAAAACTTGGCACAGTTGAATTTCCGACTGAAAAGTCCTTAGCAAGAAGCCAAGGGAGACTTTTAAATGCACAAGAAGGGGTGCATTAGAGAAATGAAAGCTCAAAACTATTTTACATACTCGAGCATTTTGCTTCTTCAGCAGGTTTTTGTCATTGACTTTCACGATACGCAACAAATACCCACACTGTTCCCTTAGCACCGTTATGCTATCTCCTCTCGTGGTGACCCTCATTCCGACGTACATAATATTAATGCAAAGAATTCAAGTTATGCCTCGAATTTAAATCCCGCTTCACGACTCGCTGATTTTCTCCTCCACCCTTTGCTTTCCAGCTCGCCATTTACTTCGATACAAAAGCAGCATCATTTATATCAGGAAACGATTTTTCGTTTTCCAGCTTGCTAGTTAGTTCGATAAAGACTCTGCATTTGTGCGAGAGTATAACCTCTTGCATTTGCCAGATTTATCGGAATTTCAATTGAAAAAAACTACGCTTTATGAGGAAATGCTTTTTCACAATTGACAGTCAGTGCTCAGTAATGCAAGGAAGTTTAGGGAAGACTTGAAAGCTGTGACGCAATTACGTAAACACGAGCTCATTGATTGGCACTGTATTACCTTATGTTCAACCAGCGGCTTTGAATAATTTCTTAATTTACTAGTAATGTTCAACATAACTCGATTTTCGAGCGGCATGCCTTCACCGCCCGAATAAGTCTGAAAATGTTCAAGAAGAGTAAGTCATTTAACGAGTCAGAGAGCAAATGACAACTACAGATCTTAAAAGTACACTTCCACTGCCATTTAAACTTAACAATCAATACAGAAAATTCAATGCAGTAAAAATTGCTCCACAAACTTTTCATAAGAACTAAAAAACCGCGCTAAAATGACGTGAAAATAACTCTAAACGAAGAGCGCCTGGGGCCAGGAAGACCGGCGAGTCTCGGGCACGAAATATCTATTAGCATATTAAAACAGGTTTTGAAAGTCAGCTGCGCTTTAGATAAGCAAGAAATCGAGCAAAAAGTTCGGATCCCCGAGATCGGAGCTCGTGACAAGAATGACTTGGTGAACATCGCTCATCTCAGTCACTTAGCG
>VOMN01069962.1:0-17211 GCA_014899125.1 Orchestia grillus | reverse complement strand
ATTCATTCATTCATTCATTCATTCATTCATTCATTCATTCGTTAGATCATCCATTCATTCATTCGATCGTTCATTCATTTGTTCATTCATTCATTCTTTATAAAGGGTACACAATTGTGCATTCCACTTCACTACCAATACCCAGTGCTTCACCCAAGTGCGTCTCCTTAAAAACGACACGACGAAAAACGCACGAGCATATTTCGTTCATGCTTAGATATTTGACACAGGATCACCGGTGCAAAATTGCCTAGCGGAAATATATCACGCTTGATCCCTCTACACTTCACACAGCCGGTGATTGTGGCTCAACACAAGAAAATCTCCCTACGAAAAAACCTTGCTCGTGCAACCTTGAACGCGGGTGAAATTTTCCCGTGGACTTGAGGAAGAGTGAACTTTACGGGGGACGCGTCACCGTGGATCAGCCTGGCAGACGCCAAGAAGCGTAGGCTCGTCTTTCGTGTGAACCCGAGCACTGGACCATAAATTCTTGAAGCTCCTCAATATCCCGCAGCCGAACGTCAGAAGCGTGAGAGAAACGAGTCACTGAGGAGTCGAGGTGAATGTGTGAGTGGGGAATGCACTCCGTCTTTCTCAAAAGAAAGCAAAAACAAACCATCATTAAACTTCGCTCAGTTCTCCCATTCAAAGCGCGAAAATAATGAAATTTTGTTCGGTGATTTCTTGGGAAATCGATGGCTTCAATGTAGAAGTTTTTCGTATTTGTAATTAAAAGAGACTATCAACCTGCAGTCTGAGCAATGAAGCGGTCAAGTCTGATTTACAATTACAACATTCGAGTTTTTAGAAGTATTTTTGGGAAATTATTTTACTGTTTCACACTTAGTATTTTCCTCGTATCGAAATAGACTAAAAATTTAGTAGTTGACCATTCCTTTGCTAGAAAATACTAGCTGATTTAAAAAAAATAGTTCATTATGGAAAAATTAACCGAAAAACATTTACGACATTCCCAATATGAGCCTTCGTCTACCATATATTTCTTTTAACGATCAAACCTAATATTCATTCCTTGTTGATAAGAGCTTATTGGCTGTAATGCAACATAAACTTTGAAAGCTGATTCCACCTCTGGCTTAGACCTGAAAGTCTTACCATTTAAAATAGCCCTGGAAAAAATAGCAATCTGTTTGTGGAAGTTCCAAAGAATAAGGAGGATGTGGGGACGCGGTGTGGTCTCATACCCTGCGTCTGTGAGTGTCTGCTACGCCTCCCTAGCAACAGGTGACCGCGCATTATCGTACAGCAGACTTGAACTACCTCGATCCACGTCTGTGAATAGCGAGATACTGTCGCAGTGCTGACACCGAGAGTCTGAGACGTTTCTTCTCATCACCTTCTCTCATCACCATCACGGAATTTCTTAAACCAATTTTGTATTAACCGATCACTCGTGGACTCCTCACCCCTTGCTGTGTTTATATAAGCAACATCTTGGCAGCATCTATATCGGGAGCATCTCACACTGTGCCCCTGTTTGAGCTCTCGCGAGAAAAGTTAAAGTAAATAAGTTTTTTTATCGGAAATACATTAAAAGTTTTAAAGGAGCTCACATTAATAACCAGGTAAGCCGAAATTCGTCTAAAATATTCTGAGAAAGCTATGCTAAAAGAGTATTTCCTAACACAAGACTAGCGTTACTTTTTTAGTCACCTAATATGATATTTTCCAGTAAGACACAGAAATTGAGTCCTACGAGACGAAGGAAGAACTCAGGAAAGATTTGTCGCTTTCTCGCAAGAATATTTTAGACGTCGATGAATATTTAAGTACGTAATAAAAACAGTGTTCAAAACATACGCCATTGAGTAATAATTTGACTGTGATGTTTTCAGTGGAACAACTCAATGGCTCAGAGGAAAGACATTGATTGAATGTATTGCTCGTGTTGTTATTCCAAGTCAACACCTCGAATATCGTCAGCAGACTGCCCTCAGGAGCTGTGCCCAATAATGCAGGATATTGATCAGTGCCAGAAGGCTTCATTGAATAGAAAAAACTTCTTGGGACAATCTCTGCTTCACTAAGTAATTCATAGCCCAAAAGCGATGCATTATTTTCGACGTTTATGATAGTCTGGGCAGTAAAACAAGGAGATTTCACGATGCCCAGATCTTGACAATACAACTGTATGTGTACAAATGAGGTACTTAAATGTTCGTTTCATTTCCCGCAGAGTTTCGATATTTTTCCTGTATCATTTCCACGCTCAAATTGACCGAGGTTCTAAAAGTTTAACAACGGTTTATTAGACACCAAAAAGTGATGCTTTGATGGTTAGTGGTACGAAAATTTTCTTTACTAGAGGACACACGTTAGCATCAAAAACACAGTTGATGTCGCTACCGTTCTTAATTTTATTTGTAGGTCGTAGGCAAGTAAAAACAAATACCGAATATTTTTAGGATCTTTTCCATAACCGGCGCCTGCTCCCCTGGGGAATCAGTAATGGAATTCAGTACAGGAATTCTCATTTGAACGATGCTCGAGTTGTATTTATTGCAGGTGCGTGCAAAATAAAGATCGGAGAACGACTAATGTAAAAATTATTCTAGAACAAATTAAAGCTTCCATTTTATTCACTTTTTTTCAGGAAATATTCTCTTTTTTGTATTTGATCTGCAGAATGAGTTCTCTTAAAAAAATAAATAACTAACACCTGTTCACTTGAACTTCTGAGTGTAAGAATTTCTATGCCCCTATTTGTGAGAATTATCGTGTAACTCAGGCAGTATTTTGCTTCCTGTTCCAGCACCAATAGACGCAAGAAAATAGGTAAACAATTGCACAATCAAGGGTCTGCACCCCAATCAAAATTGCAGCCAACTGTGGCCGAGGCAGCGTTTATCTGCGGGACATCGGCAACGCTGTAAGGAATACATTTGATGTTGGACCGCTTGTATAAACGCCCAAACTGCGCAGACGGTTGATGAAATTCAACGATTCAATTGGAAATCATCACTTCTGTCGATTTTATTGTTTGCGTCATCGAGATCTATGCTCAAAATTTATATGAGGTCATGAATGATCGTCATGTAAGATATAACTCAAATTTATTTAAATTGAATAATTTGAGTTATGCTTCCATGTTTTGATTCGTATATGCTCATTGAAATATTGATTCACTATATTCCTATTAAAATTAAAATAAGCTGAGCATTTTGAAACGCAGAAAAGGAAAAATCTCCTTACGAAAGCTTTGACTTGGCCATGCGCTTTAGTACTTGTTCTTGTATACGCTTGGTGAAGTTAATGTTTGAAAATTTTCACTGAAATTCAAAAGTATACTCTTGAACGGCCGAGCAAGACCCAACGCACATCTAAGCCTTTTTTAATCGATGACCCTTTAGAGGTCCATTGCGCCATTACTGCAATAGGGGGAACGTGAGTTTGATATGTGTCAGGCCTGAGAAAACCGTCTACACGATTTCCATGGGGTATTATTGACTTACTTATAGATATGATATTGCAGCTTATTGAGGTATTATCATCATCAGGTATTATGATCATCATCATTCCATCAGGTATTATTGACTTACTTAGAGATATGATATTGCAGCTTATTGTAGGATATTGCAGCTTGCCTACTCGATTTCCATCGGACATTATTAACTTACTTAGAGGTATGATATCGCAGCTCTGGCACACGCCATCACTCTGTCCCGAGCATCTGGCAAAACTTTTAGTACGAGGAGAAAGACTTTGGTGTACGTCATGCCTACGGAGGGTGAACTGTGTGTAACGTCTCAGGTGCTCGAGTTGCGGTTAAAATACGAGTTTTTTAGTGGGTATGCGGCCAAAGTTTTTCATGGTGGAGGCTTGCAGTCTCTGAAAATAGTTTCAACTTCACTGTCAATTGAATTCAAGAAAGGATTTATGATTCAATGGCCCTTAATAGTGACCCAGCAGGATGGGATACACCAAAATTTATCGTACGACATTTGGTTCCCAATTAGTTTTCAGGCTCACATTTAAATTCCATTCCAGTTAGCTCTTTTTGGAACTGTGTACGTCCATTTTGAGATTTATAACAGTATTTTTGAGAATGAAACTGTGTCGCTATATTGCCAGGTGAAGTACTTCAGAACTAAAAGAAAAATTCATGTCTTTCAATCTTGCTTTACATTGAGTTGCATCATGAACTTAGCAAAACTTGCATAGTGACTGAAATACAGCTGCATAATGACTGAAATACAGCTGCATAGGGACTGAAATACAGCTGCATAGTGACTGAAATACAGCTGCATAGCGAATGAAATACAGCTGCAGAGCGACTGAAATACAGCTACAGTCGACCACTGTCCGAGAAAATACTGCACTCGCGTAACTGCATTTCGGAGCTTTGGAAATGCTGAGCTGCGCGGCTATTTATCTTCAAGAAATATATGCAAAACCTAATAAACAAGTGGAAAGAAATAGTGAAAATAATTCGTTTACAGATTTTTAATACCCCAAGGACAAGGACATACATATTCAAATTGCTTAAATATTTTTAATTTTTCAAAGATGAGAATTCTTCTTATCTAAGGACATTTGCTCATAGCTTCTGCTGTTAGTGTTTTGTCCTACTTCAAAAAGTGACTTCACTGTTTTGTAAAGTAAATGCATATCGACCTGACCCTCCTGAACTGAAATTCTAAGCTGTAGCGTCATGAAAGCTATATACGTTCGTGGTGAAAACGGGAGCTGCTGTAAAAACTATTGAAAAACAGCGTAAAACTGAAACAGAGTTCCGTCTAAGATTAGGTGAACAATAATTTTTTAAGATGACGCTGTAGTAAACGCTGCGAACAGAAAATTCTGGTACGTGCATATGTACATACCTGCATAAAGGTGCTAACAACAAGCGACTGGAAGTCACTGTGTGTGCTGTTAGAAAGATATTTACGTATCGTAAACTTTAAACTGAAATTTTTTTCGTGTATAGAGACGGAATTATTAAAAGTCTACGTTTCTCTACGCCATATTTTCATTGCATTTCAGCTTTCCGACGATATTTAGTACGAGATGGCACGCGTCTCACAGTGCCCCCAAGCGTTAGCTCAGGGAAGGCTGCCTCTACACGCGACTTCTTACTCTTCGATGTTGTGGCTGTATTACTTCCGAAACCTAATACACCAAAAGTTAATTAATCCCCCCAACTTCAACTTTCGTACTTCACTTTCTATCGAAACTTGCGTTTCGATACTTAAAGCAGACTAAATCAAACTGAATCGAACTCAGGCAAAACCAAATTTAACTTTTGAACTAAACTTAACTTTTTAAACTTAATACGCTCAAACACAGAAAAGAACAAATCGTTTTCTGTTGCAAGAAAAACAGTGGAATAGTTCCCTGTTTGTGAATGAAATACTTACAGATACTTCAGTTGACTTATGGTTTTGGTCACAGATGACAGAATTGCAGTCTGTTTTGACTATCATTGAGTATATTCACCCTTATTAGGGCTGCGAGAGAACATTTTGGTAAATATCAATGTCGTTTTCATTTCTAGGTCATTTGACCCTCTCTTCAGGTAAGGTTTCGCAAGGGAAGCTCAGGTGAGTCGGATTTGGGCACCATCTCCTTAGGTAGATGAAGTACTTGAGTCTCTTCTGTGCATCATTTGCAGGGTTTTTTGAAATTTTCTGTATTCTACAGGTTTCAGATTCATGAAGAAAATTAATTTATCTAACAGAATTCAGTTGAAGGAAATTAGTGAAGTATGCGAAAACATTCAAATGTTTCATAGAATCATTGAATCCAGCTTACAACACGTAAGAAAATTAAAAGAAATCCAAGCTGTCGTACACAATTTCCTTAAACTTCTCTGCAATTATAAATAATTTATTGTGCCTCGTAAAGAACGCGGACTCCAGCAGAACAGTATCCGAAAAAAATTCTCGGATGCTCTGAATTCCTTGTCAAGTTCGCGACTTGAATTTTTCCGGGAGCTCGAGCTAACAATTAAGAAAGCGAGAATTAAACACTCAAAGAACCTCGCAAATGCTCCGGCTCATAATCGTCTAAGCTGACAAAGCCTTTTCTATGAGGACACAGTAAAGTCGAGTCCCAAAAATGGCCAAGGAATGCTCTAATGTTGCCGGTCGTTATCATCTGACTCGGTCGGATTTCCAAGAGCATGTCGTAAGTTTGGCGCCACTCCCGCTGCAAGCGTGAGCAGGCTTTTGTCTTACGGTATCGTGTCGTAAGTTTGGCGCCACTCCCGCTGCAAGCGTGAGCAGGCCTTTGTCTCACGGTATCATGTCGTAAGTTTTACGCCACTCCCGCTGCAAGCGTGAGCAGGCTTTTGTCTCACGGTATCATGTCGTAAGTTTGGTGCCACTCCCGTTGCGAGCGTGAGCAGGGCTTTTGTCTCACGGTATCGTGTCGTAAGTTTGGCTCACGGAGCCCAGGTTTTTGCTATATTTCAGGGCTTAAATTCTATCGCAGAGTGCGTGCGTCGGCTGAAACCCTCTCTGGATAGGAATAAAACTGAGATCGGTTTAGTTTTTTCTATCAAATAGAAGAAAAATTGTCATTGAATATTGTGTTTTTTGCTGGCAGGTGGATTAAAATATTCTTTTTAATGCGACAATGGGAAATAAATGCTACGAATAAAAAATGCTGTCCACTTTCCTTCGATTCCCTGCTCTGGAATCATCAGATTTTTTTGTCCCCCAAGAACATCGCTTAACTCTTACGGCCGTCGCTCCGGAGCCTAATTGCTCTCCAGTTAATGTTGTGCTCAGCACAGAAATCCATCAGGGATTTCATTGTGATGGAAGAAGATTTTTTAACATCGCTCTACTGCGATGGTTGATGTTTCGAGATGTAACTACAGCTTTTGCGCACGGGAGTTTCGTTCATTTTTATGTTGGACGTTCTGTCGCATCGCAGCGATTCCAAAATAATAAATAAATATTGACCAATCTACAACTCATCATCGGATAAAAGTTTCTCCCAAGTTTGTTTTAATATCCCAATTTCAAGTTTTCAGTTTTCACAGTAATGACAGAAACAAAATCGCTGAAAGAGAAAACTGCTCTAAATACGACAGTTCATGTGATACAACCTGATTTAAATAAAAACAGAAAAATTGTTTAAAATCGTAGGATCATACTGAAAGATCAGGCTTGGAAAGTTGACTCCAGAGGTTGTATTTTTTAAAATCAAATATTTTCATACTAATCGAGTAATGAAATTTTCTTCGAGCGTCTATGATCAATCAACGAAATTTTTAACAAATCGGTATTTTTCGATTTTGTACTCTCTACCTTACGGAAAACCGAGTACTGATGACGGACAAGCTATGCACGAAAATGCCAATTTTTATTAAAAAAATATTTGGTTTATCAAGCTGTAAGAAATTGGTTCCGATTTTTGATTTTGATATGAAAGCGAAGGCCACCTGGCTAAGCACTTCGGACAACGCTTATGAATTTTGTGAGTGTATGTGTAAGCACACCCAAGCAAACCTCTTCCGGGCTTCAGAAGCAAATTAATTGAATGATGTGAAATTAAGAGACCGTTTTGGAAAAAAATCTAAGCCACGTTGGAAGCTGCAAGATTGCAAGTCGAGTTCCACCTCAGATGGCGTGCAGATCCTTTCTTCAATTTCGTTTACTTTGAAAATTTGAAAAAAAACTCAGCAGTGCTGTTAGGACATTGTGAACGGCTTCAAACATTTCTATCGTACTCAAAATTGCAGGAATTTCTTCAATAAATTGACCATTTTCAGCTGTTTATTTATGTTACATACTTTACGAGGGAGATCCTAAAAAGAAATAATAAATGAAAATGATACAGATTGAATATTAAGAAAATTATACCGCTCCTCAAATGTCAGAAAATGATTATATGTAACTGATTCTTTCTGTCGGAATTAAAAGAACTTCAGAAACTTGAAATTTTCACCGCTAGTTAGAACTGTGAGTTAATAAAAATTTCCTCGATTTCGTTAAAAATCCTCAAAAAATAAACTGGATAACCTTGCATCACATGACAAAGTTCTGTTGTTTCCTGAGATTTTGATCGAATAATTTTTGTTTCCTCGTGATTATGTACCCTGTGAATTTTACAGTAGATTTTATTACTTTGATCAATGTACGCACATGTTGCCTAATCGTCATCAATTTTAACGCCAACAGATTGGCTGTTTAAACTCTTCCATTTGTTAAGGAATTTTCAATGGCTAACTTTTACCGTCACCAGGAGCCATATTCATCCAAAGTCACGTTTAGTTTTGACGTGGTGGCCGCTTCTCAACCATACGTCGGAACGTCAATTCTTTTCCCATCTCCGAGCTGAATTTTTCTTCCTTTGAGGTGGCGCTCGGCCTATGCACTAGACAATCTCGTCTCTATCTAGGGCCTCGCTAGGACCCACCATCTCGGAGCTGTTCAGGGTGATGTCATTTATTACTACAAAGCAAGCAAGTGGGTCCGAAGCGCTGCCGCTTGTCCTATACGACCGCAATAAAGCGTCTGATGCGAGGGCACTCGAGCTTTGACTTTTCTGCCTCAGCGGCTCAGTGATGAAAAAATTCTGCATGAGAAGTATTGGGTCGGATACAGCAGCATGGAAAAAATGCCAGCTTCCCTCATAGAATTGTTTAAAATGCGAACTTTGAGCCAGACACGACACTGAATATTCTTGGATCTTCGATGTAAGTGTTGAGTTTAAAATTCAACGATGACCTTTTGAAGAAATGTAGACCACGGTACTTATACGAGTAAAGTATGGCACAGAAATTCAGACTTCCTAAAAAGTGCTATGATTCAAGAATCTAGGGACATATTAGACAAGGTAGTTTAGACGATGTTACTGTTTAAATAATTTTTTTTTGAGTCAGATTTTTTGACTGAATTTCTTTACAGAATAAAGAATGAGGAGAAATTCGTCGCTCACAGCCCACCTCAGCAATCCCTTATCAGCAGCCAGGCCAAAATCTTGAAATTTACCGTTCAAATCAGGTTACATCGTGACGGTGTGATTGTTAATGCCAACGCTGCTCAGTTAGGATTGCCATTTCTGACAGAAATTCTTGTTGAACATTGGCAAATTAACTGGGAATGAATGTTGCCTGACGCTTGAAAATGTCTAACATCGTGAAAATTTCTAACTGGGTTTGATGACGTCATGTACAATTTTTTGCCACCTATCTTGCAGTAATAAGGTTTTAAGGGTGATGTCACCCAGCTAAATTCGATGGTACTGAAGCCGTAATGTGCTTCATTAAAAATGACCAGCGCGCAGACTCGTCCCATGGACTGGTACAAGCTGTTCACACAGAGATTTAATTCCACGTTTAATTATGATGCCTGATTAAATAATCCCATTGGGATGATGGATCCCGGGTATTCCGAAACTTTCGTCAGCGAAGTTGTTCTCTCTGACGCTGCTTCCCGCGTTTTATTTCGAGTGCAAGATTTCCTAGAAATCAACTCATTGTCCCGCAAACAACTTTATTATCAGAAGTTTTCTCAGCATAAATAAGATCTACAATACCTACGGTTTTAGGAACAACCTCAATTTCAAAGCATGAAGTCGTTAACTATACGAACAAGTGTGACGTTCGAGAGATTGATTCATCCGTAAATCAAGGAAAAATGCTTGAAAATTCATTTATTCTTTTCAACGACACCGGAGCGTTGGATTTTTAAAATCCATAATGTAAATGTTGGAGGGAACTCTTCTTTACTTCTAGAAGTCAAGGTGTCGGTGGCGAAGGTTTGAGAAATTATATAATTATTCACACCAATAAACTATCAAACGGTGGGCTAGCCTGTTTAAAAAGAAATAACGTTTGACAATAGTGTATAGCCAGCTGGGAGTTTCAGCGAAACTTACACGTGTGATGTAGAAACCGTTCATATAATACCATATACAAACGGGAAGTTTAAATGCGCACCTAAAACATTTTCGAATTGTCAGGTAAATCATAATCTTCGATACCGAAGATAAACTGCACGATTTCATGTCACAATTGGCATATTTTTTGTACAATGTTTCAGTAGGCGCTTTTTTCTTAAGTGCATAGCGTGAGGCTCATTCTGAAGTGTCCTGTAAATGGATAATACTGAAAAGATGTGTTGCGACGACTGTTTATTGCAGATCTTACTCCCGCCCGCGCTGTAACAAGCGCGATCGGGGACAGTAAGTAGGATTTTTGGCCGTCACAGCTCGGCTGTTGCGTCTATTGAGGGAGTAAAAGGCTCCAATAATCCATGCAGTGAAGGAAGGGTTAAGCTTTGCCCTTCCAAATAATGATTTTTGCTGTCCGGATCCTGAGTGTTTTTTGCCGTGTCATCATCACTGCGACTGCAAATTGATTTGTAACCAGTACACTCGAGCGCACCGCCGTAAATGACGGGACAAAATGGAATGTTGTTGATTTCTTACAATGTGCCCTATTATTTACCGGTAAATCTCACGGGAAATGAAGTATTTTTCAAGTATCACTGATATGGACTGCCTTCTCTGACAGTTTCACTGAATAAGAATTAGGACTCAAGAATCTGGACCCGGGAACTTTTCTCCGAAGTAATTTCTTAAGAAGCGGGCACGAAATAAATATATAAACACGCTGAGGATATTATTAGGATAGGCACTTGAGCTCGTAGATTGAAGATCCTTCGAGCGGCGTTGATTACCTAGAATGACCCTCTCCTCGAGGAGCAAAATCAAACCATTTTGGAGTAAAATCAAACCATTTTGTTAGAAGCACTAGTGTATCTTAGTATCGACGGGGTATTTTAGCAACGGATAAAATTAAAAACCGTTGAATATTAATAGAATTGAAAAAACATAGAGAAGTACATTAATAATGAGGAGAGCTACGACAAGACTTCAGGAAGTCGTTTTTAGTGATCAATCATCCGTGATGGTTGTTGTTGATTTCTTAAACTCCTTGAACGAATTGACTTTAACATCAATTAAACCTAAATCTAGGATACTAAATAAGCAAGCAAATCTACTTGCAGTGCCAATCTCGGTCCTGACTTCACAATTCAACAGTTTATTGTGAATGGAACTAGCTTTACTAGTGTCTTTGATGTGAGTCAGGGTGTTTCCTTGATGTGAGTCAGGGTGTTTCTTCGATGTGAGTCAGAGTGTTTCCTTGATGTGAGTCAGGGTTTCATTTCTGCATTAGTTTAACCTTATAAGGACCACTATCATTTCAGACACACACCGCGAATAATTTAATTTACGCCCAGTACAGTTCATTTTGCCACACAGAAGACGAAATGAACAAAAGATTTCCTGAGTAAAGTCGTCCAAACTCGAGATACCTTCCTAAGCAGTCACATAGAGCTTTAATTTACGGGTAGCGAACGTTTGTCACGAGTCAATGAACACCCTGTCAAGAGTGTGACCATTGTAAATTAATGATTCGGGATACGAATTATTTCGCGTTTTACTACCAACGGACCCAAAAAATATATTCTCATGAATGAAAGCCTTCGCGAATTAAGGACTCGTGAATTACGGCACTGTACTCGTAAGCAAAAAATTACATTCTCCTGAAGTTTCGAGCGGGCGGAACAGAGGAAGGATAATGGCCGAGCCTGTCTTCAGCAGCTCGCTTTAACAAAGTTGTGTTACAAATGCTGATGTTTCCTTGGCAAATTGACCGCTCGTGAATCCTTCATTTGAGAAAACCTGGCGCGTACGAGAGCGAATGCCCTCACGTGGTTTTTGGGAGGAAAATTTTTGCGGACCTGACGCCAAGCTTATGCAGAGGCCCTAGAGAGACGTTCTTGAGCGACGGCCATCAGGCTCAGAACTGCCCCTCGAGAGCTCGGCACTCCGCTTCTCCACTTCATGACTCACTAAAGATCTGACTTTTCTTAAGCTCACCCTGAAGCTGCTGCAGGATAAACACAATCCTCCAAGAAGTGTTTCTCGAGCGGAAATGCAGGCTCTTCTGTAAGGCTTTAAGGCAAGATTCCTGAACTTCAGTGAGCTAAGAAGGATTAGAATTTCGCAACTAAATCTCAAGATTAACAAAATACCGCGCTCATTTGTTTTTATTTTTCAGGCCAGTACAAATTTGTGAGAAAGTTATTCCATTGAAGGGAATACTGAAAGTTTATACCCTCTATTCTTGCTTTTTCATATCTTTTTGATATTAGTTTATAGTTAACCGTAGCAACATGATTACCAAATGCATATAAATTTAGGCGTCTAAGTTTGCCAAAGCACACCTACCAATGTATCAGAACTTATAGGCGTATTCCTCGTCGTTGAAATCTGTTGAATCACTTCAAATTATTCTACTCTGAACTTCGAGAATCAATACACACTCGTACAGTTCTGTCTCGTGTTTACAGTTATTCTCCTTCATTGATGGAAAAAAAGCAAGTCCAATCTTAGTCTTCAAAATCGAGTGCACTGAGTCAAGAGCGTGCAAAAGTCCGAAACATTTTTATGTCTCGGTCGAAACTCCAGAAATTGTGCGTACAATTCAGGTTCTGTGTTGACCAAAATCAAGAGCTAGACGCGCTCGTTATCTCAGGGATGTGCAAGTAAAAACCGACTACTCGTCAGCGAAGAATGAGAGAATTTATTCTTTTCGAAGTTGTTGCTCTTCTTGAAAATGATGTAGGTTCCTTCAAGAAGCCTGAAACTCGTTCAAACCTATGTTCACATTTTCAAATATCAGTTCTAAGAAAGTCAAATAAAACCCACCAATTACGTAAAAATTAAGACAAATTCAACGTGCTGCAGTTCTTACTTTTTCTTTAGGGTCATGACTTAATGTAACTTTTACGTTTGCAGTAGGCGACGACTCGTAACGGCTAATCAGGGCTTGTTTTCGCCGTTTGCCCATTCATTTAGGGGAGCTTCAGGACTTTTATCCTTTACCAGTTGCGGCTGTTGAATGTGCTCCATTTTTCGTTTGCTTCACGTTTGATTTGAGAATGCTACAATTAAATTGCATCACCCTTATTCAACAGGAAAAGAGCCCTACTGAGTGATAAACATTGTTCGTGTTTTTTCTTAAAAATATTCTCTAGCCTTCGCCTGTGAAAGTCCTTCTCACCATTACTTCCTCAGTTCAAAAATTTTGAGTCAAGGCTTACACACTCAAAAAATTCATGTATCATCTTTGCTGTCAATTTTCAGACATCCTTGCTTTACCAACACTAAAGCGCATCTTGTTTCATTATTTTGCAAACCTCGGAACTGCGTTTGAGCTTAGAAAAGCGTGTCCCAGCCAGGCTTAACTTGCAATACTACTCGTAAGTCCAAACATGTATCAAAAACTGCATCATTTGATCCCCTACTTCCAAAACACTGAAGCGGAGTCTTTCATTTACTCGAGAGAACAGTCAGCACAGAAACTTCTCAGCCACGTGTGAGAACAGGAGGAGAATATTTAACACCGGAGATTTGCTCTTGTCAAAAAAGAGGAAGAGGAAAGAGCAAGAAATTTATCCATCAGTACAAGTAAGAGTAAGACTGAAGATTGCAAAATATGACTTCGAAGTGAAGGTTTCTTTTCTCAATTTATGACAGGAGAGTTTTTGTCGCTGGTGCGCTTTATGATTCATCTGTGCGTCTCATCATTACAAAGCTCTCTGATAAAGATACCGTGAGCTCCTTTATGATATTGGCAACGTTTTCTACAACCCTCATTCCCGAAAACTGCCATTGAAGATGCGTTGTAAAAGCCACGTATACATTTATGTTGCTACAACATTTAGCAACATTTCGCTTACATTGCACCCGGCGCTATCTCGCGTTCCAGATTCCTGTGTCGCACTCCCCACTCAAAACTGAAAACTTTTTGGGGCGCTACTCGCTCTACGAAGTCACGGCATCACTGCACGTTGCCAAGCTCTTAGTCGGGGAGTGCTGTGCTAAAAATTATAAGAAAATTCCCCTCGGGAAATCCCATCATCACAGAGCACGAAACCTTTTAGACGCGACAACCCGCATTGAGAGAGGCAAGGACAGCACACAGCGCCTGCTGGAGCAGCAAAGATGAAAAGGACGAATGATGGATCGACCTCCCATAATATTCCAGTTTTATTTTATTCGATAGAATAGGACGATCAAGCCCCAGTTATAGAGGATTTGTAGCCACCAAATTTTTACAATTGGCAGCTCTCTGATCAACATTCTGCAATTGGAGACGAAGAAAGCAGGAGTATATTTTAAAAAGGCAATACAAGTATAATGGAAACTCTCTTTTATTCGTTTCATAATTGTGTTGCAAATTTTTTTCCTCTCATCTTGGTTCATGGCATCTACGTAATATATGTTAACGAATTTAGCGTAAAAATTATTTCTTTGGGCTGTATAATAAAAATGAAGTGAAATGGGTCTCGACTTCAGTTCAGAGTGCAGTAGGGGACAATTATACTTTTTAACACGATTTCATTATGTTGAGTGGAAATTAATTGAACTTCGAGAGCGTTGTTTTTGCAATCAGTGTGTATTATCATGAAAGTATTCCACGCAATAAGAATTTCGTATGCCTGAAAACTACTCATAGGCGAGCAACTTGACTTTTTTAATTTTTTTTACGATTGAAGGAATTTCTAAAGGATTTTGCAAAATCTTCTGAAAATATTTCTTCTATCGAAAATTGAGCACTCGCTTAGATGTAATTATGATTACAAAATGTGTCACTAATTGCGTAAAGTCGAGAAATTACTCGAAGGCGACGTCTAAGAGAAGTACAGTCTTATTCTTTTACAAGAACGCTCATGAGAAATTAAAAGTAGCGTCATGCTAGCAAAAGCAATTAAGAAAATCTATTTTGCTTGGAAATAGTGCTTCTGTTCCCACTCCCAAGCAATAAAAACTGTCCCAATTTGTGCCTGCTTTTGTTCTGAACACTTGCAGCAAAAGCTTTTGTGTCTCTCAAGGCTTTCGTACGACAAAATTATGCTAAAAGCAAGAGCATTTGCCTCCCGGCATAAGGCTGGCAAATAATTAGCTGAAATTCTGCTGTGACATTGGGATCTCGCTGGAAATATAAGACGGAAAAGTGCCTCTCATTATCTGGCAAATCAGCAGAGCTCGAGGAGCGAGACTTGTTCTCCATTGCTCTAGGCAGCGCCCAGACGCCTTTCCCTGCTCTAGGCAGCGCCCAGACGCCTTCCGCTGCTCTAGGCAGCGCCCAGACGCCTTCCCCTGCTCTAGGCAGCGCCCAGACGCCTTCCCCTGCTCTATGCAGCGCCTAACGCCTTCCACTGCTCTAGGCAGCGCCCAGACGCCATCCCCTGCTCTAGGCAGCGCCCAGACGCCTTCTATTTTGTCCGCATAAAGGAATGCGTGCTGGCGTCTACTGCAGAGTGATCTTAAATTGGAAACTTAGCATAGAATGTTTTTGCTATCAGCATCAGTCTTTCCCGCTTGTGTTGGAAGTTTAGGGGCAGACTTTCTCTTGATGGCTCTTTTCTTCCCAGAGCAACATACAAGAATTTCTTAGCTCATGGTCTGAGCTCTTAAAACTATGTTAATGCATAATAAAAGGTAAGAGCAAAAACCACAGGACGAAGCATTTTAAAAAACTAATTTTTTATATTAAAAACTAGATAAAATTAGTTTAAATTAGTTTTTTAAAATGCTTCGTCCTGTGGTTTTTGTTCTTACCTTTTCATATAAATTATTATGCTCACTAGATATTGGTTGCTAATGCATTTTTAATTCTAACACGATGCTTTTCTAATTAATTAATTCATATATTTTCCGTGGCCTCACTGCAAATTTCACGCGCTCTTTCAACCTTCACACAATCAAACTCGATTCTGAGTCACCTGGTCAGGCGACTAAGGCATCACCGTCAAGCGTCTCTCCAGTTTCTCGAGGCGTTGAGAGCAAATTACTACTTCTGAAAAGTGCCCGTGGAGTTCACGTTCTGAAGATAAATAAGGACTTGAAATGAAATCATTCACGCATCTTTATAATTCGACTGCCAATTTTCGGTGTGAGGTTCAATAACGCGAGCGGTGCTCAAGTTCAGACTTTGAAATCTTTATTTTTACCTCGAACCGAGTCTCTACGTAACCTGAGTGGAAATATGTTCACATAAAACGACACGTTCTGAAGTTTCAATTCGCTGTAAAACTTCTCACAATAGACTCTAGCAGACAATATCGGGTCTGAAGGGCCATGACGTCCAAAGGTGAGAGCTCTCGGCCTTGAGAAAAGGGGACATTCTTCGGGGCTCCCTGGCGCCCTGGTAACGCGTTCTGCTCGCATCTCGGAAGTAAGGGTTCGAGTCCCGGTTCAGAAAATTGGATTTTTAAGGAACCACGGAGGGTTTTTCTCGGAAAGGAAGTTGAAATCTTAAATTCTTTGCATAACTCATGTGTTAGTAGTTATAAGGCATTGAAAATCCAACGATATCCCAACCCAACTGAAAACCCAATCGAACTGTGTTGGCATTAATAAAATTTATTTATTTCTTTTTATTTTCGCATTAACGCAACCTTCAATGAATTCAAAAACGATGTACAAAAAGACAATATTAGCCGTTCGTTTTTCGTATAGTACTGAATTTTCATTGTTTTCTGTGCACTGTCACACGGGTAATTCTTCAACCAATAATTTCCCCAGTGACTGTCACTGACTGACAGGGGCAATACACTGACATTGACCTCAATAAGGGAACGTGAGAACTGATTTTACGATGTATTTTCTTAGTTCGTGTGGAAAATATGAAAATAGAAGAGGGCTCTCTTCTTGGCGTGTCATTGTTCAGAATAATGCAAAAGATCTTTACAACCTAATCCACGAATTTACAGAGCATGCGCATTTTGAGTGATTTATTTTGGATTTACAACTTGCAAGAAAGGCATACAACCGAGCCAGAATATTCATTAGCCCAGGTGTGCACTTGGCTCTGCGCCTGATGCATGTAAATGTACACTCGAATTCTGCAGCACAATGTAACTCCATGGTACGAAAGGAATGAGGTCTGTTTTCTGTTCAGTTTCTATCTTGAATATCTTGAAAATGTTTGGGCCTTTACGCCCTGGCCACAATGGGGTGCCGCCGCTGTAAAGCGGCGGAGAATTCTAACCTAATACATAATTATTTAAGAATTGAAGGCGAGGGTCACCACACACAGTGAAAGCATATTCACGATAATAGGATTTTAATTAGGACATGGAATAAACGCAATAAATTAATTAACCTGCTAACGGTCACTGCCCAGGTGGCCGGCGGTGCATTCACACGGTGTGT
>VOMN01069961.1:0-11495 GCA_014899125.1 Orchestia grillus | reverse complement strand
GGCAACTATTTCTGGTGTATTAGGATTAGTATTTTCTGGTGCAAAACAACGTAAGCTAAAAAAGCACTAATGTTTCGAAAATCTTGTGCCATCTGTGTTCTAACATTCTGAAGCGTTAACCTCCCTTAAAATGCGCAGCGCAAAATGGATGTTTTCGAATACTGAAATATGCTGCAAATACTTACTTGGAAGTACAACCAGTTGTCCTTAATAATGTTTTTGTGAATAAATGAGACTGAATTGTACAATCCATCCAATGTTAACTCGAGTTTTATTTTTTTGTGAAAAAATTGCGCAACAATACACCGCCTTCTCTGACGCAGAAAAAATTGCGCAACAATACACCGCCGTCTCTCAAGCAGTAAAATTTTCAAGGGGAATTTATTTTGCTCAAGTAAGTCATGAGTATCCTTCCTCAGCATAAGTCACACAACACTGCAACAGTTCTTCCATAGTTCTAACGTCGTCACATAAAACATATACATCCGACCAGGAAACCGTGGCTAATAAAGACTGGGGCCTAAGCCGATGAATTCTTGAGAATAAAGCCTGTTCAGTCAATCATCAAATTGTTGATACTCTTAAACCTAAACTTATTCAATGCTGGGAAGATATCTCACCTGAAATTGCCCGTGTGACATGTCGTCAGAGTACAGATAGGTTGAAACGCTGAGTGAAGACTAAATCTGGATAGATTGAACATTGAGAGGAAAATGCGGAATGCATCACATAGTCATTATTATTTTTTCAGTAGAAAAATTACCATAAGCTTTGCTGTACTAATGAGTTATTTAAATAAATTTCTGTCTACACCTCGTTTGACCACCCTCCACGGTAATGTCGCACGTGATACGCAACAACGATGAATTTAAGACGTGCACATTAAAAATCGAGGACGCTTGATTAAAACTCGACACGGGGACGTGAGGCATCTGGCGACCATTAGGGTTACCTGCCGAGTCAACGCACGCAGCCGTCTGGCACGGAGCGTTAGATTTTTGTAAACATTAACCATTTGTAAACATTTATTTACCACAAGTAATTCACATCAGATACATGTTTACAATCAAATAAGGAATGACGAAGAACCGGGATCAGGATATTGGATATATACCACATGTGGGCCCGAATAAGCTACAAGGCGTCTCGGGCAACCTACATAGAAATGAAGGCATTCAATTTACTGCACATCAATGATTAGTTCCACCCACAGCACATTAGATTAGTTCCAGCATACACCCGCTCTACAGAGCGCTAGATCGGACTCAAAGAATGAATACTAAGCACCTTGGTATTGTCCTCCTGAATGCTTTTAGATGACCGTTTTTTCATTGTAATACTTTCCTTGATTAAATACAGCATTAAAAAACCGCTCAAAATTCCACTCGAGTTCCTCAAAGCACCCATAATATAACATTTTTCATCTCCTTCGAGAGTCAGGCGAATGGCAAAACTGAAATTGGATTCTTTAACTATCTCGTTTAGTCATTCCATTCTCGTGCATGAAATATAATTATCGCCGGCTGAAACACGACCCCACGCACGTAGCGCACTCCAGATGCAGGGTTGCAAAATCAGAAGTGAGCAGCTAACGCCTCTCAGTTTGACGACTCCTAAGACCTCGAGGGGGAAGAGCTTGCAGGAGAAATTTATGACACACAGCTCGAGTTTAAAATCACGAGTGATAGCCGTGACAACCAATGCAGCAGATATTTATGGTCCACAGTGACCACGACGGGATGCCAGTTTGAAGTAAAATTGAAATTAATCTCAGGGCAACACATTCAATATGTATGCTGCCCGTGCGGGGAGCATATTATACACTTTCCGAGGCCTATATAGCATGAGGAATTATGCACAAGCCATACACGCACACACTGATAAACGTTGACATATGTATGTTTATAATATTTTTTGTAACTCAATTCTGGTTTTGCTTTTCGGTTAGAAAAGGCATTGTAAGGAATTCGTACTTCGCAATTATGGCACATTTATATCGAAATCTTTATTATTTTTAATACTCGCAACTAATGTACAAATTCGGAATGCTGTTTGTTTGTTGCATTCCTGTTGTTTTTGACCGTAGGGACCTCTGGTTTTCTTCTAAATCTTTAAGAGCAAAAGTTAGGCAGAAGTTAGAGAACATTTTAGCGCTGCCTTCTCAAGGAACTGGACCGACCCTGCAGACAGCTAGCTTTGGCTTCTCCCCTTTTTCGCTTTACGAGAAATTTTCATGAATAATAAACGTACATGCATGAGTACGCATGACGTCTTAAGCGGACATATGTTACTCATTCAACACCGCAGGGTTGTCGCACTTCTACAGCGAACTCTGAATGTGGTGAGTTATTCAGATAAGGGCACCGCCTGTCATGAATAGTACAGATTTGTCTAGAGCCAGTCGTGGATATTTCAAATCTATGTAAAGTGCTGAAAAATTCGAAACTTCATGGAGTTTTTCATCGATAATTCGAGTTCATGAACAGAGATTAATTTCCCAGATCTGGGAGATTTTTTAAGAGGTTAATGGTGCCTATTCTGAACAATTCAAACCTGAATATTATCCTGGAGAATCAACAAGTGTTCATTCAAGTTCTAGAACAAAGTTACACTCGAAGTCTATATAGTATTAATATATTTAGGAAAAGGATATCCAATCTAAAATAAATAAGAGACGTCTAGCTTATAACTAGCGTATTAAAACGATTTTCTGGGGTTTATTTGTTGATCTTTTGATTTTTCCCTCAAAAAGTAAGGACCTCACAAAATCTTAATTAGAACGAGCTCCCATGCTAATACTTCCCTCTGATGGGGATTTGTTCAAAAAGTTAGGCCAAAATTTGAGACGCTGATAAAAATCACTGAATTTTCGTGATAGAAGAATATATATACCGTCTGTTTGCTTTACACTACTTTTCAGTTATATACCTAACTTTTATACAGATGTTTATCTACTTAAAACATATACATTTTATGGGAAATTTTTCGTTTCCAATCAGATAGAGTCCTGGCTGTTAATGAGTTAGCGTGAGAGGTGCTATGCGATGTGTGACCATAGGGCTCCAAGATTGTTTATGTACGACACGCACATCCTGTTTTTAGGGATCGACGTCCCTAACGTCAACAATGGGCTCCATGGCGTACTGGTAGCGTGATGGCTTCGTAACCGAGAGGACCTGGGCTCAAATCTCGACTCAGGCGAGGCATTATTAATGTTTCAAATGTTTCAAGTGAAAGTCGGTAAGTCTTATTCCGGAATTTGAATTCTGGGATATATTGGGATGCGATTAAGTTTAGTTTGTGGAAATATCAGAAATTCTTTTTTGTTATTGCATATAGTTTACTGTCCATCCATGCCATGACCGGCCTCCTTGCACACTCCCATTCACATCTATGACGAATTTCTTTCGTAAAGCAAAACATTTTTTTTTTGTGGTGGCGGTTTCCATGTACACTTCTACGTCCAGTAGAAAAAAGTACTCATTACGGTTCAAGAATAAGTGTTGATGTTTGATAGAGAAATACTTTATGTTTTATTCTATTGAACATAAGTTCATACGAACGATCATGCTCCAAGACATGTTGATCAACTGAATATGAAAAGGAAATCTTTGATATTAAATCAGGATAATGCACTTGCACACAGATTAACGAAGACGACTAAATGGCTCTTAGACTATGGGCTCAAAGAACACAATTTCATGATGCGGCCTTCGAAAAATCTCGATTTGAATCCTATACAAAAATCCTATGGTTATGAGGGGGATTTATGCTGACGCTTAGCAAATCTCGAGCTTAGAATACTGTGAAAAGTAATTGAAAGTTTTTTCGATCAACTAATATCTCTGAAATAGCGCAATTGACATCAGCACCATAATTGACACCAATTAGGGTGATGAAGAAAAAAGGGAAACCACATTTGCTCATAGCTCGCATTAAAAGTCTTACTATCGTCATTCGATTATACTTTATTGGGCTTAGTAATTGGGTCTAAAACATATAATTAAATTTATAACATACGGAATAGAAATGTTGTCCTCATTTTTCCTCTGAAAATTAAAATAATCGTTAAATTGAGACATTTATGCACAGATCATTAAAAGTATTATATCTTGATAAAACTTGAATGCTCAGTTAAGAGTAAAAATTCGAAAATGAAATGAAAAGTTCAGAAACTCTCAATTTTTCTAAAAATTGTGTATAATGTAGAACAAAATATGGCCCACAAATTACTTTGCATCATCAAACAGAAAACCCTTTACTATGTAGAAATGATTAAAAAGTTTTGCGCATTCACGAAATCGATTCAATCGCGTCGATTATGTGCCGTTCCCACGTCGATTTCAGCTGGCGTTCGTGGAGGCGTTCAGCAGAGTGCCCCAGAAAGTCACTGGGGCTACCGAGGCGACGACTTGGACTTGTTTTCGAACGTCTTGACGCGACTTTGGCTTCCGAAGCAAGACATTCTCGGTAAAGAGCTTTTGTTCGATTGCTTTAATTTCATCTCCCCTGTTGTCCCTCATCAAATGTTGATGTTCTAAAAAACATTTTGACTGAAAAAACCTATTAGCAGTTACGAAAATTTTAAAAAGGAAGATACAACAATAAATTCTATTTGGTTTGCTTTCTTGCCCCTCGAGAAAAATGAATTTTTTGTTGCAATTATGGCTAGGTTTTATTTTTCTACGTTAGACCCATATTCTGACTCAATAAATACTTTTAAGTGAATAGTTAAGTAAGAAAAATTCAGCACGCAAGTTCCAAGCACTAATTTGAATTCATTCTTCATAATTGGAAATAGAAATAAGAATTATTTGAAGCTTCTGGGTATTCATTACATCAGCTAAACATATATTTCAACCTAATTCGAAACGTTTCTGAAAACTGATTTGATGCTGCCAATGCATAAAATTAATTAATTTCGATATTCGTAGTAATAGTACTGATATGTTCAGATAAACTTCAATCATATTGCTATCCAAGTTTGACCGTACCGAAGGATTTTGAAACTGAAAATGTGAAAAATATTTTAAGCATTTGCATAGGAGTTGACGGACAATTTTAAGTGCCAGTAACCGGCAGGGTTATGGGCCAGCAGTTGAATCATAGTCAATTTCTGAAGAAAAAGAAACATTGAAAAATCGTTTCATTGAGATTCAACGATGGGAAAGATTAGTTCACTATTAGAGTCTATTAGTTAGGGAACGCAGAAAACGTTAGAACGTTAACGCATTCGTCCCACAAACTTAAACTTTCGATAGAGTACGTCATCCGCCACCGGGGGGCGCCGCACCTGCAGTANAGTACATTTGTGCTGACGTTCTTGCCTTCTTGGCCGTCTGCTTTTACGTTGGAGATGTACCAAGGCGACAGTTTGTTTTTCATTTCGGTTGTTGCTTCCCAAAAAGAATGAGCAAAAGATAAAGAACCTGTATTGATGATGCATTCAACCTCGAGGCCTCAATTTCGTCTGACCAATTAGCGGAACATCTAAAGATATGAAAAAGACTTATTTAAAACTACCAAGAAAATGTGGAAACTTAAATCAGAAAAAAAGTAAATTTCCGAACACGAGTTAGACTGGAGCATTTTAGAGCGTGTAGCCCACGTATTCCTATAGGAGCTCAAATGGCGTCTTATAAGTCTTATAAAACTTATAGTTACGAAACGCAGGTCTGGAATCATGGGTTGCATAGGTTGTGAAGACGTTCGGATCAGCAAACCTAACTAATGCAATGATTCGGAATAACACGAATGTGCAGCATAAAATATTTTACAATATTGCAGTACCGATTGATTGATGTTCTTGCTTTTTACTTTTATTCAAGTACTGGGTAAAGGTTCCAGTCTGAAAGCTTCCAGGACGAACACAAAGCGTTACCTATGAAAGCAAAGTAATTTCAACTTTTACGAGTATTTTTAAACTCTGTATAATTGATGTCGAACGCGTTGATACCAGTACATAACTAATACTTATCAATAGTTATTGAAATAGGTGACGTCCAGGGCTTAGGGTTTATGGGTCCAATGATATACATCTTCTGAATTTTTTTTAGACCTGATAAAAGTAACTCTAACGGCAGAGAAGTTTTCTACCTTTAAAATGACTTTAATCTAGACTCTAGACTTTAGATAGTCGAAAGCTCGGTCAGAAATAAAAAATCCGGAAGAAGTCCCTCTCTGAACCTATAGTACTCATCAAAATCCCCTTATGATTGAAAATCCAAGTTTATCATGAAAGTTGTACGAAGAAGCTTGAGAGAACATCAATGAAGTGATGGACTGTTTTAAATGTTGTCAGTATCACAATTTCAAAATTCCATAGACGCGTAGAAGTGTAATTTCAATCAGCAACAGCAAGCAATTTTGAAATTCATTCCCCAGAAGTGGTATTTTTCCTGGATTTTCGATATTCGTGTTGTAAAATGTTTAGTTATTTTTCACCCGAGCGTCCGTGTTAAATTAAATTAATGGAGCCCAAATTGTTTAAAAAATGACGCTGTTTGGAACGGTACCAAGAGCTGCCCTGTTGAACCTGATACAGTACAGAGGATGACTAATTGTTGCCGAGAAATGAGTCCGGTCGCTGCACACTTTTCAAGCACATGGTCTTGGGCAGGCTCGAAATTCAAAATTTGCTGCTACTTAAGCGGTGTTTTGAATTGAAGCGAAAAAAAAGAAAATATTTTTTCGAAAAGTGGAAAAATTCCAGTCATCTATTGTTCACCATCAAATTTTTTCTCGGTGTTGTGTTTAAATTTTAAAATATTTAAAATATTTCCACTTTGTATCAGCCCTAGCGAATGATCCGCCAACCAAATCAGAGTTTCTAAATGCCAGAAGAAAAGCAGTGTCTCCTATAGTAAATCAGTTGAAGTTTCAGGTCATTGGTCATTACCTGATTTCGACGAGATATAAAGGAAAATTACCCGCTTGCAAACATTGTTACAGTCGAGTAACTTACAAGCCTTAAGCGTTTACGACTCCGTTACTGAAAGCAGCCTCGCCGTCGTAAAAGTGAGTCAGCGATACGACTTTGAGTTACGACACGTAGATCACGGCTGAGTGCAGGGGTGAATGACTTGATGCGGGAGGTAAAAGCATCACTTTACAGACACAGAATGTTTCTATGCCCTTTGTTTCTTTTTCAGAGTACGGTACTGCAAACACATTCTCCGTATACATTAGTTTACGCTGTCCTTAAACCGTCATTCTACTCCAGTGTCCATGCTAGCGTAACATTTTTGAAATCAAAATTTCTTATAAATCCTTAATTACGCGTGGCAATAGTGTGTCGATGATGGAATAAATGTTCCATGAAGTGACGGAAACAATGCTATCACTCACTCAAAATAACTTACGTGTTCATATATAACTGGAAGGTCCTTGATGTGCTTTAGAATTCAGCTAAAAATTATCTGCTATACTACGGGAGGATTCCGGAGAAGCTCGCTTAGTTGACGGGATATCATCACCATCTAGTTGACGGGAAGTCATCACTATCTAGTTGACGGGAAATCATCACTATCTAGTTGACAGGAAGTCATCACTATCTAGTTGACGGGAAATCATCACCATCTAGTTGACGGCAAATCCTCACTATCTAGTTGATGGGAAATTATCACTACCTAGTTGACAGGAAATCATCACTATCTAGTTGACCGGAATTCATCACAATCTAGTTGACGGGAAATCATCACCATCTAGTTGACGGGAAATCATCAGTAACTAGTAGACCGGAAATCCCCACTTTTTAGTTGACGGGAAATCATCACCATCTAGTTGACAAGAAATCATCACAATCTAGTTGCAAGGAACCTGTTTGCAGTTGATTTTCTTGTAGTGTAAACCCAACATAAATTTACCTTGGCGGTTGTGAGAGTGATATTCAACCTGAATTTATAGCACATCAAAAGAACTGGTAGAATCGAACGGTGAAACCTTTTAGTCATTTTATATATTCCTGCCACCCTCTTTCAACCCTAAGGCCGAAATGACAAGGCATCAGGTCTATTTGGAGACATTTTCATTGTGTTAAGTAAACAATAATATTTTAGTAAAAATATATACAGGGTGTCCTAGTAAAATCGGAACCCAAAATTAAAATAATATGACTCAAAAACTATTGACTGCGTTTTCGACCGTATTCTTCGTTGAACTCTGTTGAACAAATGCAGTATGTTTTGATAAAATATATTCAAAAACATTTACCTGTAGTTACTCTACTGAAAGCTGTTAGAATGCATCATGCATACGTTATTCTGTGCCAGTAGAAGACAACAGAATTGTAATAATAATTATTATTGATGTATATTATTATGTTATATTTGGTAGGCTTACAACTGATATAAGTATTTTACCAGTTTCCTTGTGCTGCTATTGTAATTGCAGACATTACAATAACCGTATTTAACGCAATCAGTTTGTTCTAATACTTTTAAGTTCAAAGAACTTTTTTCATTTTATTGTACGTTGACAAAAAGCGAAAAAAAATGTAAGTTCATTTTTTTTCCGGTCCATCACAGAGTCCTTCAATACACAAACATATCGAAAGAAATTAACATAACAACTCACCTTGTCTTTAGATCTGTAATACTTTAAGAAATTTCGAGAGTTCATCATAAGTTTGGTTTAGTCAAAAGTTTGAACGAGGTTGGAAATGCGAAGACGTTAATGATTGCTTCAGCGCACATGATTTCTTTTACCTCAAATCCATCCCTGCCGACGTGACTCATCTCTTTTGAGAAGACTGAGACCAACGCTGAACTTTGATTTGAACTAGAAAAGATGTCGAAATCGGCTCGAAGAAAGCCATAAAGTTAGAAAGTTGATGAACTTGGAACTCTAATGACCCAAAAGACTCTTAGAGCAAAAGTTCTTTGATTCTGTAACTTCGAGACAGATCAATCTTGGGTGTTTTTAATTAGAAGAATTGTTGCAAAAGCTTCGTGTTCGAAAGATATTCAAGGCAACGCGGCCTAACCATCTTGCTCGATCGGAGTTTCAAGCTAACCCTTAGTTGGGAGAGGTAGGTCAGGTAATCAATATTGAAGAAGTTTATTAATAAAATATTGATGGTAAACTGCTACGCGTAAACTCATTTTATTAAAATTCCATTCTCAATAGCGACCTATTAACTAACGAAGTTTGATATTGTAACGTACGAAGCAAAAATTATTTATTCGTGACAATCTCTGAAATAATCTTTTAAGTTACTCCTAGTATCTCAACAGTTACTTATCTCTATGCTTATTGATATCATTATTGGAGAAATTTTCTTTTCCTGATAACTTGATGCTATTTCCTTACCCTTCTTCGTGAAATACAGTAAAAAATGTCAATTTTTTAATGAAACTTCACTTTCGTATTAGGATTGCACTTTACTCGTCCCATCTGTTATATTGTTGAGAAACAAATTTTCAAATTCAATGGCTTGACCACAAAATGTGAGTTCTAGGATAAAAGATAATTTTCATCTGCGTAGTAACAAAGAAATAGGAAATTAAAGCGAATATTCATAAAGTCAGGGAAACTATTAGAACAAGACCAGAGTGAAATTATGTTCCATAGTGTTTCCAAGACAATGACGTTATCAAAAGGCATTAGTGCGGTGTGCATACTTTTAATGCTGTGTGAAACGTTAGTCCCAGTCAATAGGTAGTGTTTCCTCAGAGATGTTAGTGGAAATGAAAGGAAGATGGTAGTGGAAATGCAAGGAAGGCGCCCCGCGAATTGACGTCGGATGAAGTTCTCAGCTCCAGAACCAAAATGGGACCTGACGTCTGAAAATGCCGAGTTTAGGTACTTTCTCAGAGCCTTCAGGAAACGTTTCCGTCTTACCGACTTTCCAGAATTTGCGACTTTTTAAGAGCATTTACGCTAGCCAAAATCACTCACGACTTGGTTCGAGGATCAGAGGCTTACGAAGCGATTTTTGAAAACTGAAAGTTCCATAACTCCATGTTTTCCTTTTTTGTGTTTTAGAGGCTTATTAAAGGGATATATACCAATGCGGAGCTTGTTGGAGCGATATATAGCAATACTGAGCTGACATATTCCTCCTTCTTACACGACGTGATAAATCATTTTTACACCTGTATTTTGAATAACTAAATATTCAGGAATAGCATATCTAAAATCATTTCAATTGCTAGTAGTTACCTACCAGTAACCAAAGTACTGTGGTACTTCTAGTAGTAGGTACATGAACTGTGAATAAAATAGAGTTGTTTTGAAACTTTTTCTCAATTCCTTTTGAAGAAGAACGTTGTCCTCCTCAGAAAATAATTAAGATAAAAACTTTCACAGAAAACGGGATAATTACTTATGAGTAACTCTTATAACGTTCGTAATATATACGGTACGGAATTTAAGGGGTTTTCTTAGTTCAAATTTATGATTTCATAAAAAACCTTACTGGTTTACGTAAAAATTCCACTTCTAGGCATCAGAAAAAGGTTTTTATTTTTAGTTCTTTTTTAACTATCATTTCCACCTTAAAAATCCTACATTCGTAGTCTCGTAGAGCGTTAATCTACGTCGGCCTAATCGGACGATCTACTTCCAATGACCTCTTATCTCTTCAATCTGGTCACAAATCATGAAAACAGAACGCGGTAAGCTCTCGCAACTGCAAGCTACTCAAGCCGGTCCTGATATTTACTTTGTGGTATTGGTCTTGTGCTTGGAAATTACGTGTTATTTCCTGACCGAAATAATGCAAAGAAAGGAAAAATGCCCATTAGTCCTATGAAACTTTGATTGCGTAGCATGCGTGCGTGGCTTTTATTGACAGTATTAATATTATGCAAATTTAAATATTCATTAACTAGAATACGGAAGCAAAGTGCTAGCACTAATTTTTTTACAATATCCTTTGTTTCTAAAGAGTTCAAGTACGAGCAAACTTAAGTATAAAATCGAACACTTCGTGAATTTACTTCGTTTCACACATACTTATGATAACTTTCGTAAATACTGGCTACTTCTCGATTTAGTGATACAGATCATTATTGTGTAATATTTCCGCTTACATGTCAATATTAGTAAATATATTAGAATTACGGATGTAAGTGCGGCAGGTAAACTTTTGATGCTCTGTAACGGTGTTTAGTTTATGAACGCCGCGATCTTAAATATTTTAACGCCTCCATCCCTAGGTAATTTATTCATGTAAGTGTACGAGAAATTACAATTTTCTACAGTAATGCTAATAGTTCAACTAATAAGAACTCAACTAAAATTAATTTTAACATTCACGCTCACATCAAGTCGATTAGGCATCAGCCACTGTCGTGAAATTTAATATTATGAATTAACACTCGCTTATAGAAAGATATATACATATACTTATTAAACGCGTATCAACCGTATACCCAATGCCTATTACGTGAGTGTGATGTCACCCAAATTTTTCGTACACCTGACACTTATGATATAGCACCTGATATAAGTCTGAAAACTGTTTTCAGCGTCATTACCCTAAGATGTTAGTG
>VOMN01069952.1:0-12576 GCA_014899125.1 Orchestia grillus | reverse complement strand
GAAGAGGAAGAAAAGACAAATAAGAAATTGCAAAAAAGGAATGAAAACGGAAAGAAGCAAAGTGGAACAAAAAGTAGAAGCCTCGAAGGCCTGTCTTAAGCTACGACTTTGGGTGAGAACGAGCAGTTTGAAATCCCAAATAATTTCCCGTTGCATCCTGAATGAATCCTGATTGTGTCAGGGCTTCATCGCGAAAATTATGAAATATTATGAACAGGGCAAGTCATCTATAATTATGTTTTTTTGCAACATTTCAGCGCAAATTCCCCTTAACTCCGAGGAAGAGGCGCGCGCTACGTGTGTTCCCGTGTTTTTGTGATCAAAACACCGTCAGGAAAAACAACGGATCATTTGAAATGTAAAGAATATCCATAGGATAGGATAATTAGAAGTCCTTGCTATCACGACGAGTTCGCCTTGATCAAAAAACTTTCGTATCATTCAATCATTCATGTGACTGAGGAGGTCAGTTCTCGTATAAAATAGTTTGATATTTCATACGGCGCATAAAATTACGTCACTCGTAATTTTTTACCTACTCCAGCTCGTCATCATTCATTATGGAGTAAGTAGGCCCCGCAACAAATGGCAATTTGTTATGACTCGTTTTGTCATTATCGAATAAGCTTTGAAATTAGTTTCGCTTACAGGAAAATTAGTTCAATATTATTTTGATAACCCACTCTTTTTTTAAATTGCCATGCATGTATCGTGTTGTTTAGGAACTTATTAATTCTCATTTTACTAAAACTTTTATTCAACAAATTCGCACAGCAAGAGCAAGCGGCTGTGAGCGCTTCAGCAACGGGAATCTTTCTTTCGTTGAATTGATTACAATTCTTGGAATTTTTAACCTGGTCTTATCTTGCTTATTCTTGCTTGTACGAATTTGTTGAATAAGAGTTTTAGTAAAATAAGATTAAATGAGTTTCTAACCGTACGAGTTACTGCCTTCCGATGACAAGCAATAACTTTATTGAAGATAGTTCTTAGTTAGATTCAACTCCTTTAAATGTCTCCTTTGTTTTTAGTTTTCACAACTGAATATTATTCATACATATCATGCTGAATTGAATGTTGGTAATTTTTTTACTAATTATTCACTGACACCAAACTCGGGCTTGGAACACCCCTAGCATAACGTGGATTCCAAATGATTAATGGAAGATAAACTTGTGTAGTAGGAATTATATTTATATATATATATGTTTCGATGGGGTAAACAGACAAAAACCTATGAGTACATGTAAGAGGCTCAAGCATCAATTAAGCCTACGTTAGAAAAAAACGACAAAATTTTGCTTTATCTCCTTTCTGTTTAAGACTGCAGTGATCAAAATTGAGATGGACACAAAGTCGCAGTACTGCGACTGAGGGATGTCCTCAACTGAGCGTATCCTCCGTGGTCACCTAACCATGAAAGTAAGTCAGGTGGAAGATAGTCAGCGAGTATTGGGTGCAGCCCAATACGGCAAAACCTCAGGAGGCGAAGTGTTAGGGTTCTCATTTTTTCACTGTAATACTTCTTTTAAGAAATAACGTAATAGTTAATTCAACAGCGCATTCCGAATTTTTTCAGCGATTGCCAAAAACTTATGAGATGATCGTTAAGCTTTAATAGCTGATCGAGTTTTATAAGTTCTTTTATTTTTGCTACGAGTTTTCCTAACCCTACCTTATGAGGGTTATTTGAGATCCGATAATAGTTGTTCAACGACTTCGAAACTAATTGATTAATTTTAATTATTTTCTGCAATAAAGCCAAGAATGTTACATCAAGCCCACTGCTCATAAATTGATGAGCTCCTCAATATTTGCGCGAACCAAGCAAGGCTCTACAGAGTTCATCTAAACATCCCACTGGTGCCCACAACGCCTGCCAAGTAATGAGGCTCACAATGCAGGTGCCGGGCCTGCCGGTGCCCCCCGCACAGAAGGCGGTGTCGTGCAGGGTGAAGTCTTCCCCCAGAGAGGTTTGGCGCAGGGCGGCCGTACACCGAGGCTGCCCCATGACAGGCACCAACACGCGCTTCTGGATCCTCGCGAACGCCTGCTCAGCTGTCGAGAGGGAGAGCTTGAACTTATCGGCATCCAGAGAGCTTCTGTGTCTCTGTGCTTGCTTTTAAGCAAGTATACAAATGTAAACAACATAGAAAAAAATTGTACTATGGTGCAAAGTCTACGATCGTTTTCATTATGCATTTATCACAAGGTTTCAATCATTCACTGAAATATTTGTCATCTAAAAAGAGCAAATGAACTTTATGGCGAAATATTACTACGTGTTCGTTGTAAATTAAGGTATAATTCAAGTTTGATTTTTTCTCTAGAAATGGGCGCTAAACAACAATAATAACTCATCGATGATTTCGCCTATGATCTGTTGATACTCAAAACAAGCCTGTCAATTCACATTCAATTAAATGAGTACTTAGAATTTTTGAATGCGAACATTAATCCCGAAGGGGTTCATATTTGTTTCACAATTTCATTGCTTTAGCTAAAAATTGAAGATTAGTTGAAATTTGGATTAGCCTTCAACCTAACTATCTATTGGAATTTTAAAGACAAAGTAGTATACAAACACTGTTATGGTAAGGAAAAGGAAGAAGGACAGGCTGTGAGACTCACAGGGGTGCATGGTGCCCCAGCCGCTGACGACGCAACGAGCTTGGTCGACCTGGTCGAGGGACTCCCCCAGGCAGATGGTCTGTACGTTAGGCGTCCTCACGACCTCCTCCTGCAGTGCCAGATATCACTACGTGGTGAATCTCTCGCGAAAATTCACAAAAATTTAGTTAACCGATTTGAGATTTTTGTGAGAGAAAGGGGAAAAAGAGTGCTCTCTTCTAACACTGTGAATTAAATTTTCTATATTAAGTTTAGTTACTTCCTAAAACTGATTACGTAGGCACAGGAATTGGCATGAAGATCCCTCACTTATTTAGTAAAAGATTTTGAAACAGAATGTAAGAGATTAAGGGACTGTAAAATGAAGCAAAAAAAAGATAACGTCTATAAAATAAAATGCAACTTTGATTCCAATCCTAGAGACACTTTTAAGAATGGTAGAGCGACAGCCACGAGTTAATTTACGTTGAACAGCTTGTAGTAATGCTACAGCGTCGCAAGTAGTTAATAAAACTTGTACTTGTAAATAAAATTGATGAAATAAAAATTCTTTCCCCTAATCAAAGGCGTGTGAACTTCTGCAGGTCAGGTAATAAGCACATTAGGCACTGTGTTAAAGGCTTCGCTAAGAATGAGGGGTGTGATATATGCGCGAGTCGGATCGGGTCGTTTAAGAAATGATAAATATTGAACGTCAGGAAGTTTCGGGCCTCCCTGCCATATGAAAGCGTCTTGATCCTCACCGCCAGCACCAAGATGGCGACGTCGTAGGCCATGGGATCGGCGGTGTGCAGGGGATGCACCAGCAGCTCCTGCACCCGCACCTCCTGGCTGGGCAGCGGCTCCGTCTGCTGGGTCTGGTCCCACTCGCCCAGCACTGCCGACAAGCCGTTCAGACCGCCAAGTCTGCCCAGTTAACATTGATATTGACACGCGTGGTTGTCGTACCAGGTGAACAAAGGAGCAAAAATCTGGATCAAGCAAGTCTTTCGGCATTGTGACGCTGAGTCCAAACACTTTGCAGGTATGAGCTATAACAAGTTTCAGTGATCTGAGGTTTTGGAAATGAAGCAACAAAGTTAACGTACCAAAACCAAATCTATACCGGGGAGTTCAACTACAGCAGATTTTGAAAACGCCCGATTAAACACTTGATTGAGAATGTAATTTTTATTTGGAAGCACTGCACAATCGGAGAAAATAATCTAATCACTGTTAATAAATTCTCCGAGAGATATTCTCTTGCCATAATTTCACGACCAAAAGAAGGGATCCATTAAACATGGAAGTAAATTTGTAATAAATGACTATGAAGGAACAACATTCGCGTTCTAGTCAGCAGAAGCTCTAGTGCTGGGTACCAGTAATACCCAGCAGAGACACACTCCATTCTGTACAACGTTTGCCAGCTACTTTTTTGAGTGAAAAAGCGTTTGTATTATGCAAACACCATTTTGAAGAAGAATTCGATAACACACTGTTGTACACAAATTGTGTTACAAGATATCAGGCTCGAAGTACAAAGAGAAAAGCAAATAGAACAGCTTAAGGATATACACATACATTAAAAATCTCATGTTTATTCAATGTTTTGAGCCAAAAAATGCGAAAGCGACGATTGAATTTCATACGCTTATTCAATGTTTTATCACGATGTTCAGGTAAAAATCATATGACAGGATATACAACTATTCATTATAAATATGATAAAGCTTTGTTGAAATTGTAATACATTTGAATATGTTAATATTTGACGAGTAATGCATGTCAAATGCTATAAAATTTATCCATTGAACGACCCGCATATTTCAGAATTATCATAAGTTACTTGATTTCCCTGGAAATGTTTTAATGTGAATAAAAACATACAGGAGGCAATAACTTTGAGAGTATAAACGACAAGACTTTTTAAATATAATATTTTGTTGTGCCGTGAGCTAAAAGGAAACTTGAATCCGTCCAGAAACTTTTGTGAAGAACGCTATAGAAAAAGAATTAATTTTCCTCCCATCTTACTCACTCTTCTGAGAAGGGATGGGCCACGGTGAGCACGAGGCGGGGGTGTATGAGGGCCCCCGCCCCCCTCACGGTCCCGTCGGGGGCCCTGAGCAGCGCAGCCCACGGCAGCTCCCCGAACTGGGCCTGCCAAGGGTCCAGGCCAGACGAGTTGGCCGCCTGCACACACCGTGAAATCGATCATCATTCTTTGCAGCCTCATTTGGAAACTGAAAGTTATTCAAATATACTTGACTTTCTACCTCGCACACATGTGGAGAAATTATAATTGCTAATCAGTTTTTAGATATTACAAAGTACACCGCAAAATTAGTTGCCAAAAATTTAACCAGTCTGTATAAATTCAACTGAACTGAAACGCAAATCTATTTTGAGTATCAAACAATGAGTACCGACACCAGTTTACACCCTCAGTTCACTCTGAGACCATGTTGCCATGTCTTCCGCCCGAACACAGAGTGGCTCGTCAATAATACAAGTACGAAAAAATAGGCAAACAGTAGGGTGATGAACTACTGTAAATTCCCTCGCGTGACGCCATTTAAAAGCAGGACGCAAGAAACTCGGTAGTTTCTCGACAGAGTTTGAGGTCGGGCGGGTGACGTCAGAGATTACGCGCGTCCAGAACGCGCTTTTGACCAGTCGTTTTCAAATGTTACTTCTGAAAATAATTATGAAATTAATTCCTTACCAGGTCACGGAATCGCATCCTATCAATAAACCTGGGACTGTATTTAGATGATATGTGGATATTTTATAGAATAATGTTAGTACGACATCACAGATCGAAGTTTGCTCAAAAAGTGCACTTAAAACTCAGGTCAAGGTTTGCTGAATAAAATATCAAATTCTCTAGAAAAAACACTGTATACCAGCTCACAATGAACTATTTCAGGTATATATTACTATGGAATTAAAAACAACGGGTAATATTTCTATGACAATAAATTAAGTATTTATCGTCCATTAACGCAATGAAATCAATCATATAGTCTGAACGTTCACTGGGGCCTTCCTTTGGGATGCAAATCTGTAACATTTGATTAGGGATATTTAAATGACTTCTTTGATACCCTCCACAGGAAGACATGCCAGGAAGCAATAAGGCATTGGGGTTGTACACAAATGTGCACATGTAACTTCATGCATCAAGACATTTATGCGGACTTTTTTCTCCTGGAAGAAAGTAGTGCATGACTTCTATGAATGAAGATCGCGTTGGCACTATTACCCTCATAATATCATTTTCTCCTCCGCATTTAACACAATACGCAAGGAATTCGTAATATTTTCCGCAAAAATCCATAGAAAACCTATTAATTTGCATATGAAAAATTTTAATGTGCTTTCAAAAAAGCAATTTGTAATTATTGCGTAGAAGCAAAGTTTAAAAGGTCTATCAACCGAATTGTTACTGTTGGTTGAAAGATATTTTGAAATTGGACTGTCGAATTAATCATTACTGACACACAAAACTACGCATGCTGAGATTTGTGGGAGTGTTAGAATTGTAAATGCCTTCAATAATGCTGAAATCCCTTAAAGAAGCATTTGTTAATTGATTAGCAAACATATGCTGACAGTTTTTTCACGAAGTAATAGAAAATTTTTCATGCTTTCATTATCATACGAGTCAAACGTAGAATATTCTGTTGAGCAAGAACACGTGTCACACTCACCGGTAACTGGCCAGTGTTGAAATACCCGTAGCAAAGTCGCTCATCTTTGTAAGCAACCGCAGGGCTCTGCAACAAAAGACGTTGATGGGATGTGGGGAGGTCGGGGGGTATAGCGCAGCAAACGTGCGAGTTGTTATCACATTTTTGGTGAGGTGGGTTGTCTTCAACATACGAGAGGTAGTCTTCACGAGAAATGCCCGTCAAATGCACCATTACATCACAGACAGATTGTTCTACACAAACGCATTTAGCGTCACTTAAAATAGGACTACTCGACTGGCCGAGGGCGATCGGGAGGTCGCTCAGCGAACAGCAAACATCGTTTCGATTTGAGCAGTTTAACTTATTATTTACAGATCGAGGATCAGTAACTCTAAAACTAACGACTAGATCATCAGGACATAATTCGTGGTGCAGGCATTCGCATTCCTGCGTGATTTTTGGAAAATCATTCGTCGATCTTTTAATTGATTTTATTTGTTGCTCTTTGCATGGATCTGGTGCGTCATTGACAGGGCAACATACATCGCTTTCGAACGGGCACTTTTCATAATTAACATCATAATCATCAATGTAGATGTTATTCATGGACGGAATAGCCTGAACACAATTATATTCCGGCACACAGACGCAACAAACAAAAAATCTCAGATCAGCTGCCCCTTCCGTTACATTGGTGGTCGGGCGCTGTAGTCTCGCGGTGGTACTTGGGAGCGACGGAAGAGCGAGTGGTCGCCTTGACTGTTCTCGCTGCCTCTGCTGACGCCTTTGAATGAGGCTGTTAATCCTGGACTCGTGAGTTGGCTTCTCGTACGGGAGCTCTTCAGGTTCCAGAGCAATGGCTGGCTCAGAGACGTTGGTCCACAGCCACCAGGGGTTAACTTCTACCCGCGGTCTCCAGAAGTTCCCACTGGCCCCCCATGCGCCCAATAATGTTATCACTACCAAGGGAATGGGGGAATACATTTGCCCCGATTTAAAGTTCGTCTCATTAGGAAATTTAGTCTGAAAAGAAAAACTAATTATCTTTTAATGTCTTAGTTTAAAATAATCTACTTCATATAAGGTACACATGTACGTACATACTTACATATAATCTTGTGTCTCATAGATAGACTGAAATAGAAAATATTTTTGTGGAGCAAAAGTAGTCGTCAAATCACAGCGTAGAACGACTAGGTAAAGAAAGACCTCATTACGTTTTTTTTAACGTTCACCCCCACCATCGTGTTACTTTATTACCATAGGTAATAGTAATACTTGGGTACGAATCATTTCCAAATTTAATTTGAATTATTTGGTTAAAATACAAATATTTCATCGCATTCAGAGCGGTAGAATGCAACACGACGCACACCTGGAGTACCTTTGATAGGCACAAGCCTGCAGGGCTAGTTTCAAGGCAGTGGACAAGGGAGCTCGGTTTCCGCAAAGCTCAGAGGAATGCAAAAAATTGCTGACCCCCACATACAAATATCTCTCCGTTCTCTGTAGCAAGGGGCGTGCGAAGGCCGGGGTTGAGACACAGAAAAGTCCTTATTGTGAAAAAAAATTCCCGGCGGGCCCTGCTAGAGAGAGAATGCTTGACATGCTTGTGAATGTGAATGACATGCTTGAAAAGGATGACACTTGAAAAAAAACGACTGTTGTTTCTAAAAGAGTTGCTCAAAAGTTCTTCAACAGCTTGAAAAAACCAACTGCTAGTTTGATATTTTTCAAACTTTCGAAAATTTTGGAAATGGACTGAAATCGTCCGAGGGCTTTGAGATGTTCGATATTCTTTTACTAGTTGCTCAGCTACCTAGGCCCAAAAAACTTGCCTTTTTTGTGCTGAGTCATGTCAGAAAATTTCCTGGAAGTGTTTATAATGCGGGGATTTTATACGAGGACTATGCTCAGGGGTCCAGAAAAAATACACACGCAAAAGAGACGACTGGCCCAACACTAGACGCTGAGCACACAGTCCACCCTCTGGCCAAGACGCAACACCAGACGCCCTCTGGCCAAGACCTTTTGGCTCACTGGCCTCAGGCGGTCGATGGCTCGAATGAACTCAGCCGCTTAAATCCACCTCATCCTTTATTCGTCTTGAATGGGTACTCGTACTTGGACCCTCGAGATCCAAGTGATAGGATATGGGTTTATTACAGATCTGAAATCTCCTTCAACAAATGTGGCCCCGACGTTATTCATGTATTCACTCGATAGGTTTATACAATTCCTTAATTACGAGAACGTGTATTGTTCTCGATGTGTGTTTACAACGTGTGACTCTATGCAATATATTACACAATTGATTAACTAACACCGACTTTTCGTTGTTTAGAACAGGATCAGTATTATCAGAATCCTCATTTTTGGCTGTTTGTGATATTCTAATAGATACAGTTTCCTGTGTTAGGTAACTAATTTTGTATCCTATTGAATGCACGATGTTACACAAATATAAGAGTCTTAGAATCTTTATACGCTTTCATATTTAAGCCTATTTGAAATAAAGTCTCCTTGACAATAATTAATATTTAGATACCTCACTTCTTTTTGCATCTTATACTTTCTTTGTCATTTTTTTCGTTTTTTCTTGCTGCTCTAATCCTAATAGAACATATTTTTTGTGCTATTTTTAAACCAAAGTACGAAATTTTTTAATTGCAATTGTGAATTTGCACAGACTTTAAGTTATCGCTGAAGATGGGCAGTGGCCGAAACGTATGAAGGTTTGACCAAAGTATATTTTATGATTAATGAAAGTTATCTTGCTCGTTCATTCTTATGAACAGATTACTTTTTGTTTGTAGGGCCTGGGTTCAGGAACTTTTTTTTTTCTCTATCTTAAGGGAGCCTTGACCCCCTTCATCTAGCAACGGAATTCGTTTGGGTAATTCAATAAGAATTTTGTCTCATAGTTCATGACTCGCCATCTCTCCGAATGGGCTGAAACGTTTTTCACGGCGCAAAAATCCTCGCCTGTAGTTCATGTTCAATAATTACTATTGCTCCATGTATGCTTAACCCATTACCTCCCATAAGTCTTTTTTTAATTAAAATTTTTCATGAAACTTTAATTTTTAGTACAAAGTAGCCTTAAAAATACGCTGACGTGATCAAAATATTTTTAATAGAAATACGCGAGACATTGGGTGATCTCGTACAAGAGTACTGGGACGATACAGTTGCAATAACCCTAGTGCATCTCAAAACCCAATCTCTAATTCTGATATTCAAAACCACCCATTCTATATGGATGAATTAACTATAAATAACCATAACCACTTCATTTGAATACCAGAGAAATGTACCTAGTAGATGTAGCAAAAGAAACTTGAATATGTGTAAATGTTGACAGATAATTACGATAACTTGTAATTTATAATGATCTCATACGAGATTTTGTAGGTAATCGGTTAAGGGGCAGGGACTAAAAAGTATCAGGCCAAAGTTCCATTAGTCAGATGGCTTATGTATTGCAGTTCTAAATTTCTGGGATCTCGGTGTGCATCCCCTCCCTTGGGAACGAAATCTGCCCCAAATATTCCACTGAGCCCAGGTGTACCAATGAGCCCAGGCTCTGCTGGAGGTGGCCGTCATTGCACCCTGTCTTCAATTGCAACGCATTTGGTGAACCGATGAATTTTATGTCATGTAGTAATAAGGAGCCGATGAGAAAATTGCTAACTAAAATTTCATATTCTCGCAAACTGTCCCTATCAATTGATTTTAAATGGGGGGTCCCCCTGGGGGTGTCCGCGTATGAGGCAAATGAGTTTCCCACTAACTTTCGCGCAAAGCTAAATTGAAGTTTTAGTATGTGCGCACTTGATAGTCTATATTAAAGATTTATTTGCGCAGGAAATTTCAGGTCAATTTTTTGCATTGATATAATTGCGAATGCAGATTTTAAAAATGAACTAAAGCAGCGATAATCGTGTATTCTAAAACTAAATATTCTTAGAAGCATTCTTAAGTGATGGACGAATTGAACTCCGTATGGGAGAGGAAATTAAATTCCTTTAATGCTCCAAAAAACGCTAATAAACTATACACTAGGCAAATTCTTTTTGCGTAGCAAACTTACTCGGAATAAGATGGCGCAGAAAAATCGTAAAACATTAGTCGAATGTTTCGAGCACGTGTTCATTTTCAACACAATCTACAAACAAAAACTTCATTTAATTAATATTACCAATGAAATTGGGTTGAATTATAAAGAAATATAAATTCCAAATGAAGAAATGAAAAAAGGAAAGCCATGAAACCCACACAACAAGCCAAAATGATAGTTTACGCTGTTGCACGGCACTTTAAAGCTCTAGAACGATACAAACGAATTGAAAACTTGTTACAACAGGTCCAACTATACAATTAGTTTAAGGCAAAACATTAATAATGTTAAAATTAGGCAAAAAATTAAAATTTTAATGGGCTCATTTAGGCAGCTAAGAACTGATTTACCGACCATTCTGCCATCCCCCGTCAACGGGGGCTATCAAACAAGCTTTACGGCGTTGTCTGCAGCTCGACAATTTGCATTGGTCCCATCACATTTCCTGCGTGGGTGTAGCCTGCTGGAATCCCTCCGTGCAAACAATGTAATTAGCGACTGACACGTTGCCTACTGATTTTTTTTTTCAAGCACCAATCTGTTACTTCCAAAATGTGTACGTCCTTAACTGGACAGGAAGGTATCAAATATTTTAAAAAACGCCTATTCAGAACTTTCCTTATATCTCAATATGAAGGAAAATAAGGAGAGTGTAAAGCTTACACTCAGTTCGTGTGTGGCAAAAATAATTATTTTAAATTTTTAGTATTCTTCACAGCCTAAGTCACAGCAGAACCTTACCTAGAACTCAACAAGTCGAAGTTTCTTCAGGAAAATCCGTGCTCATTTGATGGCTTCATAGTTGTATGTATAAGCCCACTCACAGAAAGTACGAGCCGAGACGGTTTCTGAACCCCGTTAAGAAACAGTTTATAGGGCACTTTTCGTTCACATAAAGTGCAAGTTGAAAAACGTAACGAGTCTATCTCTTCCTAGACAAAATGTATTCCTCGTTAGTTATTCAGAGTTACCTGAAGTATCAGCTTTCAGTTATTTTATTGTCAACAGGTTTCAGATTGTGATGAAATAAGGACAAAGTGATTTGGTCAGGCGAACTAAAATGCCAGATCAGTTTGTGGAATTCTCGTAGGTAGGCGGTCGACCTTGAATGGTCACGTGCTTCCTTTGACTGGACGACTGGGCACTATATTTTGTGCCCTCGCGCTGCCTTCGTGGATAGCTGACCATTTCATGCCGTCAGTTGCCTGTATCTCACTCCTTATCACTAGCCTTCAACGAGTGATCCGTCGAAATTTTGTCGAATCCGTCGAATTACACACGCAAAATGATGCTTATTTTTTGGGGAATCATTCCTGTCTCATTTCAAAGAACGACTAACAGATGATGTACGGAATGGCAACATGTCAAGACGATCACAAATTATGAAGAAGAGATTCTCTCATCTTCACCTTCTTATACCACATGCCAGGGAGTCAGAAAATGAAAACCACTGACGTATTTTCCCGAAGGCGAGGAGATAATTCATATCTGAGGAGTAGGTACAGGTCCGGGATGTCTTGCACTAGCAAAGGTTAGAGACGATCTGTCTGACGGCGTCTGAACAGTCTGGTTGGTATCAGATCAGGGTGGATGTTCCGGTTCTGTGAAATGAATCGACTGCGGGGTTTCAACCTTCACAAAGTTTAGTAAGTTCCGTAAATGAGGAATAGTAAACACCCGTTTTATGTGTTATTAGTACAAATTTCATAATAATCGTCATCAAATTTGATACTAAGACCATATCTGCTACCGTCGTCTAGAATAAATATGAGTCAAGCAAAATTATAACTATGGTCTCGTCACGATATCTTGGATTTAACACACTTTCCTTGCGTATGTCATATTGAAGCAAAAAACTTTCCGTAACGTCCTAGTGCTGAGCGCATTACTTTGCAAAATATTCTTTAGCTTTGGCGGCACCCCAGTGTGGCCGAGACGTGAAGGCCGAGACAGCTCTAAGGCTTAAAAAAAAGTATTTACTCGACCAAATCACCCCTTTCTTAGGTGTCAGAATAAAAGATAATTATTGTTTATCTGACACGTAAGAAAGGGGTAATTTGGTCGAGTTAATACTTTCGTTTTACCTTAGAGCTGTCTCGGCCTTCACGCCTCGGCCACACTGGGGTGCCGCCAAAGCTAAAGAATATT
>VOMN01069935.1:0-18653 GCA_014899125.1 Orchestia grillus | reverse complement strand
GTCTAACGTTAGAGGAAAATGTTAATATTCCCTGAAGCCACAACGACCCAGCGAGACGGGGGTATTGGAGAAGCCGTTTTAATTTTCGAACAGCAATTAGAAATTAACTTGCAGGGTGCTGGCAGGGGACGGAGCACCACCATGTATTAGGATTATGGTCCTGCTACATGTCATTTTAACTTCTAGCCCGTACATAAGATACTGCCGTAAAGTACTTCAGCGTCATAATTCTTGCAAAATTTTAGAATCTTGATAATGAATGAATGATTCAATCGAAAAGTCTAATAATTAAAATTCAAAATGCCTTTTAGAAATATTCTTCATCAACTGCGACCTAATTTGAAGAGTCTCGCAAGAAAAATTAACACAACTAATAAAAAAACTGTCAACAAACATTTTTTCTTTGTCTCCAATAATCAATGTATAATGGGAGGTACATAGATATAGATAGATACCAGTACATAAATGCCAGGAAGCGCCTAAGACGGTGATACTTTCAGATGTATAAAGATTTTATACGCGTAGTCTTATACGGTCGAATTGAACGAATTGAACTACGTCCACACAAGTTTTAATGGCTACAAATATTGATAAAATTAATTTTCTTAAAAAATACATCACTTAAATATAAATAGGCTTCCATCCCTCTCCTCCGAAATATATCGAAGAAATGTAACACATAAACCATACTTCAATGGCAGTTGGCACTACCTGCAGTGCCTGCAAGAAAGCCACTCCAGCACTAATGAAGGAATTGGTTCCTAGCATGTAGCGTCGCAGTAGAAAAATCTAACTAGTGCCAAAACTAGTGTGGATCGTCAGAACAACAGGAAATAATCTTTCGTAGCTTGCGTTCCCGGTCTCCGGGAACGGGAATGAGCGACCGGAAGCAGGAGAGTCAATGATTTCCGCAGCAGCTGCTTCCTCCTGTTCCTGATCCACACCACCGGATCCTCTCGCTGCAGGCCGACCAACACGATCCCTTTATAACCGAGTGGCCTTTGCTGGCATTGTGGCTGGCGCATGGACCGTTATTGGTACTTTTGTGTGCTTTAAAATCCATCAAATCTGTCTATCTACGTATCTTTCTTGTTTGATGTATTGTTACCTTGCAACCGTGCGCAGTCCTCAGCAACAACAAAGGGCGGGAATTTAAAACTGATCTCTCATTAATTAAATAAGAGCATTCCTTCAAATCATGGTTACTGTTTACTTAGACTAAAGTGAATGAATAATTTTCTTTGGTTTCACGAATTTGGTAGGAAATAAAGAGTAATCATTCAAAAGGGGACTGTAAGATAGTGAGGCATCGGATTACGGGCCTTTTAATATTATTCGAATGCGTACTCATTAGGCTCACCTGTAGTACTGGGTACATTAACACCTTCGCTACCACTAAACAGCGTCACCTTTATTTTCAATATTACTGTGTTGCTCAATTTAGGGCCTTTCATGCGATCAGTCTCTGAAGACAGTGTCGGGACCCACCGAAACAAGGGCATCGAATGCTAACTTTGTTCTCTGTTCTGAAATCAGCTAGGTAGGCGAGATTGGGGTGCATTTTCTCTTTCAATGAGCAAAATGAAAAAAGTACAATCATGAGTCTAAGCCACCCTATATTTCTTCAGCCATTAACGAAGAATGAAACTTGTACATGAGTGAGTGAGGTGAACACACGCAGCTACAATTTAGGTAATATTAGCGCTCCGTTGTTTTTTAGGTTCCATCGAATGGCGCTTTCTTTCTTGCTGGCCTTTGGAGCGGCGTCCGCCATTCAGTTCTTTGGTGGGTGAGAAAATCTTTGTATTCTGAACGGTGGTCCCAGCGACGAGGTGTGCGCAACACGACGAGGCGTGCGCAACACGACGAGTTGTGCGCAACACGACGAGGTGTGTGCAACACGACGAGGTGTGNGGTCTGCGCAACACGACGAGGTCTGCGCAACACGACGGGGTCTGCGCAACACGACGGGGTCTGCGCAGCACGACAAGGTCTGCGCAACACGACAAGGTCTACGCCGAATGAATTATGGGCATCGAATGTTAACTTTGTTCCCTTTTCTTAAGAACAAAGGGAGTGAGTCAAGGGACTGTACAGACCTCAGACTTCCGAGCTGACGTCAGAATAGAGAGCAAAGTTAGCATTCGATGCCCATATTCGAGTGTCTGCCGCACTGTCTTGAGACGCTGACTGACCGTGTGAAGGGCTCCTCGAGGATGATGTTCTCTCTGACATCAACTCGGACGCCATCACACAACAGCGCCACCCATGTACGACAGCCTGATTCTCTGAAGGGAACTCTACAAAAAACTCAATTTAACTCCAAGTGGTCCTGATCTCTGGCTCCTCCATAACTCCGAGTGGTCCTGATCTCTGGCTCCTCCGTAACTCCGAGTGGTCCTGATCTCTGGCTCCTCCGTAAAAGGCTCTGCGTGGGATGAAAGATACGGCTTAGCTCGCCTCAGCAAAAATGAGTTTTAGAGTCTGCGTTAACTCTCAAGTGCGCAGGTACTGTCATGAAAATTTGAAAACGGATTTTGAGACACACTGACTCATTTACTCACTTACTTACTCACTTAGTTACTTACTTACGTACTTCCTTACTTACTTACTGACTTATTTCCTTACTTACCTACTCACTTACTTACTTATTTACTTACCTACTTACTTACTTACTTATTTACTTACTTACTTACTTACTTACTTACTTACTTACTTACTTATTCATCTTTACCGCGATGATCAGCAGTCAATGCTCGATTATATTGTGGATTTTTTTCGAAACGTATTCAAGAGACTTTCATAAGTGTTGTTCAATGCATATCAATGTCTGGGAATGATTACTTTGGAATTATGATTGAAAGAGCTCTTCAAATCCCTTTGTGCGAATACCTTCAAGACTGAATTCAAATTTTCCAAAGAATTCATCGCTTTGCGTGACCGGGAGAAGAATCCAATTAAAAATAATAGGCATCCATCCAAGGTGCACCAATGCCTCCCTCCCACAGGCTACGATGGCTGCGTTCAAAATTATTAATAGAATGGAAGAACTTGGATGACGAAGACAGGCCTCCATTACGGCATCAAGTAGAGGCACGTCAGCCTCGCCTCGAAGACGTGTCGAGATGCCTGGGCCAGGGTAACCGATAATAGCAATAAGGGCGCCATGGTCTGATAGACCTGTAGTGCCGGCCTCTTGCGTCGGTATGAGGTAGGAAGTGGGGGTTCTAACCTTTCTCCTGCATGTTATATGTGAATTGAACTGTTTCCTTGAGGGACGTATTTGAATTTTATACTTTTTTGAATGGTTGATATAAAATTTGAATTCAATCCTGCTGCCGCGTCGTGCAGGTATATATTTTTTTTTCATTAAGTGACGCTGATGAATTTTATACCTCGTAATTTTAATGGGTGATATAAAATTTCTGTTTTCTAGTATCCTTTAACTAAACCGCTGTCATACGAAGAAAAAATGGCAATGAAACGCCTTTTAATTGTTCTTGTGCTCTGACTAGACTGCCATATACAGAGTGGCCCAGAAGTAGTTGACCCTTTTAAATGGGATGCCGTATTTTAATAGGATACCATATAAATTGGTGTCTTATTCACTTATCAATGCAAGGGTCAATTACTTCTTGGCCACCATGTATATACTATTACGAAACCCAAATTTCGCCGACGAGCTACGTTGTGTTTTCGATGACTGCGCGTCATGCAATGGTTACAAAATTGTCGACCTTTGAGTTGAAATGTTCTTATGAAGAGTGAGTGCGAGTTTCGTGACATGTGTTCCTTTACTGTACTAAGCAATGACTATCGCATATTTGAGATGCAAAAATAATTCAACTTAGTGGCCTCATACATTTATGTGATTAATAACAAAAGAGGAAAGAAGTGAAGCGAGTGAACAAGTGTTTTCTACCTGAAAGAAATGAAGAAAAATTGCAGTATACCTGGTGTCCTACAAAGAGTATACCGTATTTTGTTTTGATATTATCCCAAAACTGTCGTTCATATTTCAGGTCTGTAAAGACTAGTTTTCAGACCATTTTTTTATATTAATGTTGAAATTTTCATTGAATTATCTTGCACGGTGTTATTTTACATATGTATTCAGTGGAGACTATCTAAAATGTATTTGCACTTGGGAGTAAAAATTACTTAAAATCAATCATAAAAAATCCCTCATAAAGTAAATTTACTGAAAGATAATCCCCAGATAATCGAAAAAATAATGAGAGCAATGCGAAGTAAATCCCGAACATGCTTTGATAGATATGGAGGACACGTGGCTAGAAATGGTCCTCAGGACTAAAAGAAAATGGTCCTTATATCACTGTTATCGAGATTATTTTTCAATTTGTAGCTTTATCAAATTTTGTCTGCTCTCACCTTTGATTCTAAATAATTTTAACAAATTTGTGAAAACACATTTTAGATAATCTCCACAGAAAACATTAATGAATTAATACTATACCAGGAAATTCCATGAAAAATTCGAAATAGTTAGAAAAAAGTTGCTCTAAAAACTAGTTTTCACAGGTTTGAAAAATAAATGATAGTTGTCGAGTAAAATCAAATCAAAATTCGGTATACTTTTTTTGTAGGACACCCGGTATGCACATTCAAAAATGAAAGTGCCTTTATTCATTATTTATTTCATTTCACCTCAATTAAAGTAATAAAGGTGTCTGATCATCTTGGCGCACACTGCCCGTGCGATTATCAGGCGGCAAACGAAAGAGTGTTCTAATTTTCTGCTGTCCCTTTCGGCCTGTGAATATTGAATTAATCTCTGCAACATATGTTATTAGGTGACCTCACTACAACAAAGCGATATTGAATTCATCTCTGCAACATATGTTATTAGGCGACGTCACTACATCAAAGCGATATTGAATTAATCTCTGCAACATATGTTATTAGATGACGTCACTGCATCAAAGCGATATTGAATTAATCTCTGCGACATATGTTATTAGGTGACGTCACTACACCAAAGCGATAGCAGTTATTCATGAAAATACTTCTAACGAGATCAATATACTGTAGATGACGACGGAAGGGAATTAGCTGAATATTCATACGTACACGTCCTCTTGTGTACATACACGAATACATCAGTTATATGTATACATACAGGTATGTATACGCACACACATTGATCATCATACACAGTCCCACACACACATATGTAAATGAATTCATGAAGTTATATGCATATGTAGGTACATGTATCATCATACGCAGTCATACATATGTACTAGTACATCAGTACATGAAGTCTCTCGGTATGGAAGTCAGGCTTACTTAATGAAACGCAGCGGAAGTCGGCCTCGCTGAGAGGCCTTGTATTTCAAGAAATATAGTTAAGTTACGCGATGAATTTACGACCATCGTCCGGCACCGACTTCTAAAATTAAGAGGGGTAGTCCCTTGCAATAATTACATTTTTTCAGTTCGTTCAATATAAGTTTGCAGGAAAGAAAGGTTTCCCAAAACTGGTACGTTCACGAGTTTAAGTAAATATTTCAAAATAAGCTGTAAAACTTTCTCCGTATTTTGAAAGCCCGAACAATAATCAAATTTGAAGACCCGGACAGAAGTCAGTGGGAGGGTCTCTCTACTCTTCAGGAGATCTTACCCGCGAGCCCAAATCTGGTGGTGTGTGGTTGACTACATAGTTTCATGAATTCACGTCTGAATGCACTGCAAATGTCTAGGCACTGTTGTAGGTATTTGTGTTTAGAAAGGAAAGCAAGTGCTGAAATCTAAAAATATATTGGCATGATTATCAGCGCATTTTAAATACCCGTGAAATTATGCAATAGAATAAAATACTCGATTAAGTTTTAATTTTACATTGTTAATGCTTCCCATGCTGGAAAATTAGCATCTTTGTAGATATGTATTACTTTTTATTTGTCCCCACATGTCTAGTTCTTTGTGATGAACTGAGGATGAACGATAATATGAAGATGAACGATAATTTTGGTTTCTCCGATAACCGCTGTAAAAATTCTTTTTGTCGTTGTTCCGGCACAACAACCGTTTGGGGTGTTGGCCAGGCACGTGCCTGCAAAAGGCGTTTCCAGCCGTGATCGAAAGTTACAATGCTTTGAGCATTTTCCGGAATTTTTTCGTTTAGTTCATAAAAGGCTTATCGAAGTTAGCTGTTTCAAGCCACTGCTCCTATGACTTCCATCGCTTTTGTAAATTATTATTGTCTACTTTTTGAAAATCGCTTCATCTAATGTACATTCATTTTTCTGAAATATATTACAGTCTCTCTTTCTTTATTTATTTTGAGGAATTTGTTATGAACATACTCTACCATATATTGAGTTTTTGCTCTATTTTTAAGATTTATTCCGCCAATTTCCTAATCCTTAACCTAAAGTTTCGTTACAAGCATGTAAGTACATACATTGAATAGGGTCTTATAAAATGCACGAAAGATAAAAACGAGGAGGGAACGACGAAAGAAAAGTTTCACCCCAGGTCTACTCGGTGAGTGTGACACAAGTCATTTGGCACAGGTAATCATGTGACAGTTTCAAGTTTAAAGAATATTCAATTCAAATGACGTTAAAATATACTCATTGTTATTTTGTTATTACATATATGATTGTTCATATGGTTAATCACGGCTTTGTTAATTCTGATTTTGACTTTGATTTTAAAAGTTACTAATTTTGGTTTCTCCGGCCAGAATGCCGTTTTCAAGCAAAGGTATATAAATGAAAATTGTGCTTTAATGCAAGATAGGCAACTTTCAGAGTAATACCTAGCAGTGTTTCCTAAAATTTAATATGCGAAGGTATTTTTCATGTCTAGAACATGGATTCTCAAAACACGGAAACTTTCTCGCTTACCTGGAGTTTGAAACATACCGAGTCCGACATATTTGTCCACAGGACATGACCACAGGACGAGTGCCAGGTCTGTTGTACAGGGCTGTTGAGATGCCGCTTACTGTCGTGCCGGTTGTCGACTTGCCATTTCCCCAATTATAGTGTTCCAAACGCTTCGAAGAGACTTTCATAGTTAGTTGTCCTGCACGTTGAATGTTTCATTTGTACTTGAGCTTTCAAAATGTGTTACTTAGGCGAACGTAACCTAATGATTTACAAGTTTGTGCCCAATATGATTCTTTCCTTTGCATACGTATATGTATAATGCTTACGTCTATGTATAATAAATTTCAGTCATCACATAAATTTAGTACGTGATTCGATACCATGGATGAGAAATTTACATATGAACGTAACAGGATAAAAGTCAAACATATGACCGTTGATAATTCCTAATGCATTACAAGTTATTCGTTTCAACTCTAGTTTCAATACGTCTAATTTCATTAGACAGTGCTTCAACTTTGATGGAGCACATTCATAGACCATCAAAAAAGTAAGCTTACTGACGTTGGAATTAAAAAGGATAGAAATGAAAGCAGTTGTTATAAACAAAATTAATTTCTGATAAAAAGAATTGGAGACTTTAGGCAACAAAAAATAAATACAGAAATGAAGTCAAAGTTATTTAAGGGAATTAAATGTATGTTGGAATTATTTATAAAAATTGTAAGTAGAAGAATAAAATAAAAAAAAAGAAAAGGAATAAAAAGAATGACAAAAGAAATCAATATTTAGAAAATTTGAAAGATAAAGTTTGGAAATTTTCCTGAAACTTCAAAGTCAATGAAACTATTAATTTATAAATTATGATGATTGTGCCAAAAGAATTTAAAACTGATTTGAGTCTTGACAGAGTAACTTGATGAATGCACTTTTAGCCTGAATTATAGCTAAAAGAAATTTTTATACTAATTTGTTGTCTTCATCAATATGTCCTGACATATGCTGACAGGAAGCCAAATAGATAAATGCTGATGATACCAATGATATTTCCTAAACTAACCTTTTAGTTGCTGCAGGATCTGTTGGTCCTTCGTATAATTGTGCTTTATCTTAAATATTAGTTTTTATAACCATTATGCCCTTCTACAAAATGTGAGAGATGGCAATTCTTCCTTTATAAGTTTTGTTTTTGCAAAAGAAAAAAGAACAATAAATTTTAATATCTTTACCTTTTGCTACCTCCTATATTAATAAGCCATTGTAGTGACAAAGGTATAATTTGATATGTTAACATATTATTTTGTGTTATGGTTAATATTTGCTTTAATGTGGCCAGCTCCACAGAGTACTATTCATTGTACAGCCTTCATTTTAGTGTCATTGGACAGGATTATTTTTCCTGAATGACAAAAATTATTTTCAAGATGTGTATGATACAATGAAATGGTGAAAAATTACTTTATATTGTACAACCTGTCATCCAATCCTTCTGGTTACGTTAGGGTTACATTAGAGTTAGGTTCGGGTTATGCTATGTTACAGAAGGTAAGGTTATGAAAGAATTGTTTTGTTTATTTGATCAATTTCAATCTGATAAAAAGGTGTAAAAATATGATCCAATTTTTAGTAGACTTTGCAAAATTTCAAAATATTAGTACATGAATGATGTAGATATCTTTTAATATGGCTTTTTCTATGCATCAAAAGTTTTCAAAAATTGATTTCTGCCTCTCAGAAACATAATTCCTATTCAGTAATAGTAAAATGAAGACTATACAATGAACAACATGCTTTATGCAGTTTACCACAATAAAGTAAATATTACCCAGTATTATTTACATGGGACTTGCTTTTCTTTTAAGCTTTATTGGTTATGTTTTTATGCCTAACAAATAGAGAAGGCTAGAGAGCTAAATTTTTTGAATAAATCTACAAAAGTTACTAACAAGCAAGGTTGCAGAATCAGAGTCAGGGGTTTAGGAAGAACTTGGATAAAAAATCTGATTCTGACTCCTGAAGTCAGATTACATGATTTTTTTCACCATACTTTGTATATTTATTTTCATCTTTTACATAAGCAAACACTCATGGGCTCTTCTTTGACTAATTATTAACCATTTGATATCTTTAATCAACTACCATAAATTAAACTCAATTTACCCCTGATGTCTTATTTTGTTTTTAGTTCACAAAGCATAGCAAACATTTCACAAGGTAAATATGTAGTGCGCACTATTAAGAGTTGAAATTAGCAATGCAAGTTAATTATATGAAATTATAATTAAACTTAGCTTATGGATTCCATTAATTTTAGTTAATCTATATTCCCTATTTATTAAAAAATTGTTATCAATAATTATCAAAGTATTATGAAAAAAAATTAGGGAAACTGCAATTCACAACAGCTAGTAATATATATTCCTGCATTGTAAATAACCTATAAATAAGTAAATTCAATAGCTCTTGTATGGAAATATTAATGATGCTTCTGATGAGAAAATATGTTAGCGCACATTATAAGTTATACACTAATATAACAGTATGTCAATATTGTTGAGTCAATAGTCTATAACAATTTGTATGTTACAAAATTCCATTCAATTATAGAAGTTGGTGATCAAGAAAATAAATTGAGTAGCCTAAATACAAATTCATAGAAAATTAAAATGTTTTATTAAGACTTTGTATATGATAAACTTCAATCATAAAAGATTACCAGGACAATACAGGAATTGTGTCTTGTAATTAGGGAAATATTTTAGAGTTCCAGGAGTTGGAGTTAGAATTTTTGAAACCCTAGGAGTTGGACCTCACTTTCAAACTCCACAACCTTGTTACCAAGCTGAGTAATCAACAAAAATTGGTAGTAATTTTATAGATTTATGAGTTTATTTTCATCAAAAATCTTATTGTGAATAAATGATTGCTAGATTACAAATTACATCCTGCTGAGTAATTGTATTTGAAATATCTGTGGCATTGTAAGATTAGCTTGTAAATTTTTTATCTCATTGTATTTTTTTTTTCCAGGAATGGTTTAGTTAGTTTTTCTAACTACCTTACAGTAAAGTTGCTTGATGACTTGATGCAATGTTGCTGGTGGGGGGAGGATGGAAGGCTGTGCTGCTGCTGCTGTCTGCCGTGGCAGGCTTTGTGGCAGGCTTTGTGGCAGGCCTCCTGGTGTTCTGTCAGGGATTCTTGCTCACAAGATATGCTCTCACTGATGCTTCCACTTGCTCAGATTTTGGTGAATAACTGTTGATGTTCATAAATGCTAAGAATGTATAGGTGATTAGCTTTTTTTTACTGAAATAATAATTATTTATTTGTTGCTGATGCGTATACTTGATCACAATTTAGTAAGTAACTATAGATGACTGATGATTATTATTATATTAGGGTAACATCAATGTTATTAAGTTGTTCATGCTTGAACTGAGATTTTTGTTTACTTTCCCTAGTTTTGTTTGTTCTTTTGAATTTTTGAACTATCTCCTTTATAGGGAAATAGGATGGAACAGCTTTGCTCAGGGAAAAAATAATTAAAAATAAAGATTCTCAGCTCTGTAAGGTTTCATGACCTTGTGTTTGCCAATTCATAGTAAACTTGGATACATTTTATGGAACTTTTGTTAATTTTGTACAATTGAAACAAATTTAATTTGCACCTATAAAGTGACTGAATTTTGCATGGATCTTTTGCATTAAGTGATATTATTTATAACTGATTATTGCTTCAAGAGAGCCAAGTTTTCATTGATATGTTTTGTAACAGTATTCTAGTTATCCTCTGTACTCATTGCATATTGACTTTATTTATTATGTCAGAGTGTACTTTCTAGTAGCTAGGCTTTATATATCTGTGCATTTCCATAAGGACAGATCACATTAACTATTTTGAGTACTTTGGTGTGAAGGTACTAATTTTTATTGAGCAGGTGATGCTGGTGAGGATGGTTGCTGGATGCCTAAGAAGTTCAACAAGACAGTGCTCCTGCTCATTGATGGCTTACGTTATGATTTTGCTGCCTTTGATGGTACTGCGAGTGCTGAGTCAACTCCACCATTTCTCAACAAAATGCCAATTTTCAGAGAAATTCTTGAAAGCATTGGCAATAAGAAGAAAAATAAAGGTAAGTTTAAATTTCTTCAAATTCATACAGAATTTCTTTTTGTGTTTGTTGGTTAAAAGAGGGCTGCAAGGAAACTAATTTATTAAGTAAGAATTTTTTTCAATTTTGATTGTCATTTCTGGAAGTATTTTGAATTGAGCATGCCATTGCCGTTGTATTGATGATTTTTTGGTAGTTTAAATATATTAAATCTCTGAAATGTACTGAAAAGAGTAATTTTTTGCAGCATTTCTGGCAAAATTAGAACTACCTTTTGTGATGAAATTTGTAGTAGGTATGAGGGAAAATTTGTGTAAGTGAATCATCTGTATCATTTGATGAAAATTTTGTAATTTCTTGATTTTTTTTGTGCTAGGAAGCTTATCTCTTGATTGATCAAAGAATGTTACAGTAATTGCACTTTGTTATTGGCACATTTTTAGTTAATCTGTATCATTTGAGGAAAATTCAGCAATTTCTTGATTTCTCCTTGCTAAGAAGTTTATCTTTTAATTGATCAAAGAATATTACAGTAATTGCACTTTGTTAACAGCACATTTTTAGTTAAGCATTGTGTAAAGTATTGAATATTTACTATTGTATTGCTGGCTAGAGCTCATTCATTTTCTAGCACTTGAAATAATTACAAACATCAAAGGATAAATGCATTTTTTGCCAAGCCTTTCCTTAGCCCTGAACAGAGTTATTGGGATTCACTGTTGGGTATTTGTGCAGGGAAGCCATCCCACTGGAGAGGTGGAGGCTTCTTGGCCAAGTTCATCGCTGACGCTCCCACCACTACCATGCAGCGACTCAAGGGGCTCATCACAGGGGGGCTGCCTACTTTCATTGACTTGGCCCAAAATTTTGACAGGTAATACTTGCTACATTATAAATGTAATTCACTCCTGCTATTGGTACAGATTTTGACAAGACATTTTTGAAACATTTTTAAGGGATGTAATTTACTGCTGCTGTGGCTCCTGAATTTTAATAGGTAACACTTTCATATTCATTTAAACCCTATTTATTATTACTGCTCTTGGTTTAGATTTTCAATAGAACTCTAGTTACCTCTTAATGGAATGTAATTTACTACTACCCTTGGCTCTACATCTTGAGAGATAATACCTGTCATTTGTAGAATGTAATTCACTGCTATTCTCGTTTCAGAATTTTGACATGTAATGCCTTCTATTTTTTTAAAGAATGTGATTTACTGTTGCTGTTACTCATGTTTTTGACTGGACTCACAACTACATCATAGAATGTGTAATTTGCTGCTGCTCTTGGTGTTGGATTATGAGGTAACAATGATTACCCCGTTAACCAATTAACAAATTAACATGAGAAGGCTTGCAGGGTACTCACACCGTCTGTATAATCAACAGTGACCATATGAATGCAACACAAACGGCTGCAAATATTCTGGAGGTGATTCGTTGAGAACTTGAAGGACAAGTATTTTGCGTGTTGAGTTAGAGTTGTGAAATTTTCTACTCATGCAAAGTAATATTGTGAAATGTCTTATCTTATGTCATGAGTGTAAAATTTATTATTTCATCCAAGACTGTAAAATATGATGCTAAAAATAGGAGAGGTTTTTTGAATTAAGAGGATTCACAGTATTTACCTGTGTTCAATAGTAATTCAAGGACTAGTTCAGTGAAGTTAATTCTCTTACCCAAATTATTTATGGCAAATGTTTTGTGAAATTTTTGAATAAATTTCAAATTAATATTGAATACTTCCCAGGGATTTAATGTTAATGCACCTGTTATTGAGGCTTGGAAACAAGGTTTAAGATTTTTAGATGAAATGAACTTAAGGAAAATTACAATTTTATGTTGCTATCAGACTTGAAAATGCTGTAATATTCAGATCACTATCGTAGTATCTGACATCAAGAAATAGGGCTTTAATGTCCAGGTTAATTGTCTTTATTGTCTTAGTTATTTATTTTTCAATGCATATGTTATTAATTTTGAATGCCGAGGCTATTACCATTGAAATGTCTAGGTTAGTTGTTTCGATGTGACATTTGTGATAAAATGATATACCTTGTGAAGCTGCATCGGCTGATGATGCGTAAAGCGTACCTTCTCAGCACATATTTGTGATGCGAGCTCGACTTTTGCCTGACTGAGCAGCGCCACCATCAGTGAGGACAACCTGGTGCAGCAGCTGGAGCTGCAGGGGCGTAGGATCACCGTGCTGGGCGATGACACCTGGCGTAGCCTCTTCCCCGGCAGGTATTTTTTACTGGTGTTATTCTCAGTGCCGTTTTGTCGAGCTTTTCTTCATCGTTTTATTGAGTTTTCTGTTGCATTTTCTTGAACTTTTCTGTGTCATTTTGCAGAGTTTCATTCTTTGGGTTTTGCTTCTAATTATTTTGTAATGTGATCAAAGGATATTCAAGAATTGTTTCAAGCTTCTAGATTAGTTTTTTCATCCACAGGTTTACATGTTCGAGTATAATTTCATGTTGGTAATTTTCTGGGGCATTTTGTGGTAACATCTGATGTGTATCTCTTTTATATCTTAGTAGATTTGCTAATAAATGACTTTTTTGCATCGTCATAGTTGAAGGATATTTTAAATATAAGTGCAGGATTAAATAGCCCAAATAATTTTCGAACGATGTTTACTAATTCAGGAATTTTTTGGAGGGCTAATCTCTTTTTTGCTGCCGTGAAAATATTTCAAAACCCTTAGTTTAGTTGAACCCTTGTGTATTGCATTCATTTTAACACTCCTGGCATACATTTCATAGTCTTCATCATTTCGTCGGTGGATGCGCCGATAGTACTCATTCTTCATCTTACCTTAGCTACCAACTCCTTCGCTGTCACTGGAAGAATCTAATTTTGTTTTCTGAAGGACGTTTTGGTTGTAGGTCTCTCCTCGAGGCTGCTTTGTGCTGCCTGCTGTGCGCTTACTTGGATGATTTGCAGTTTTTACCTCCTGTTCGAGTAGCGTGTGGTCATTTCGGTTTATGTCTTTGCTTCCCTTTTTTATGTACTAACAATCCAAGCGGCTCATGCAAACAGCCTAGCTATTTTTTTTTTGTACCGAATCACGATCGTCCATATCATCTCGAATCTTCTCCATATGATCAAAATATTCAACGAGTCACTTCATCTATGTGCAGATCTTGCAGCCTATCACATGATCCTTTATTATCTACATACATCGAGTCAGTCTAACTTACGTTTCAGGTTTGCCCGGAGTTTCTTGTTCCCGTCGTTCAACATGCGCGACTTGGACACGGTTGACAACAGCATACTGCAGCACCTCGATGCGGAGCTGGCCGACCCGCTCACTGACGTGCTCATAGCGCACTTCCTGGGTGTGGACCACGCAGGCCATCGCTACGGCCCTAGCCATCCGAGCATGGCCCGCAAACTCCGCCAAATGAACGACGTTGTTAGGTGGGCTTCTCAGCTGAGGTTCGGGGATACGTGAATTAGAAGGTTGTTCTGGGATCTCAAATGAGAGATTGAAATATAGGTGAGACTGGATAATTCATTTGTCTCATCGAATGATTCGATTGCTTTAAATTGAATGGAGGTCATAATCACAATCAGTTGTAGGAATAATTGCCTTGTAATGTTGGCTTTGAGAGTCGTATTTTAGCCTCATTGGTTGTGAATTTGAATGGAAACATTTATTTATATACCACAAGTAATTTACATCAGATATAGTTTCACAATCAAATGAGGAATGACGAAGAATTAAAACCAGGATATATACCACACGTGAGCCCGAATAAGCTACAAGGCTTTTAGATTGAACAGTTATTATGCACCCATTCTCCTCAGCCGCCAACTCCACGCGAGCAATGACTCGATCACACCAAATATGCAGGTCCAAGATTCATTGGCCACTTGGCGTTCTGCATTTACAAAGGGCTCCAGCGCACGCTCGGGCTGTTTCTATGGGCGCCAAATTATAATTGGGGCCCCTAGAATCATAGGGTATTAAGTGCCATGTACAGTGAAAACGAGTTATGTATACCACTGTCGTCCCCAAACTTTCCTCCGTCTTGAGAGCGAGTCCCCCATAACCCCGATAGTAATATCTCGATTGGTTGCTTAGATACGCGAGCTTCAAATTGGCCAAACTTTGAATCCGTTTTCTGACGTTTTAAAAAGCGCGCTTCGGACTGTAAGTCTCTAGGGACCTCAATTTGGCTGTTACTGTAGTAAGTTATCGTGAAGCCGAGTAACACTTCTGTAAGTCGACGTTGATGAGTGCTTTCATTCACTACTTCACTTCTGTAAGCGTTACAATCATTGTAAGAAGTATTGCTTTATTTCAATTCCAAATTAATACTATTCTTATCTCTCAAGAGCCATAGGATAGGCGTTAGAGTTAGGTTAGTTATGTTTTCTATCGTATGCTATGGTGACTGGCCCCCTCTGGGTGCATAGGATAGGGCATAGGCAAAAGGTTAGGTTAGTTAGGTTTGCCTATCTTACCTATGGGGGACTAGCACTCCCAGGAGGAGGCAGTGTTAGGTTACCTCCGCTATAGATGGGCTTTTGGGACTTCTATCTCTCGTGGCCACTTTGCTTCTTTACGTTTTCATGCCTTCTTAACTTGCTGTTTCAATGCACAGGAGATCTTGTATGGGAACGCGAATTGTGCATAGATTCCCCATTTTTCTAAGTCCATACTATGAAAATGGTCCCTACCCTTTCGGTGCGAGGTAGTCAGAGTTACTGAAGTGCTGCTATCCTTGCCACTACTACTAACTACTATGGCGACTGGCGAACCCTGGGGGCACTGTTAGGTTACCTCAGCCTTAACTAGGTCTTCGGGACTTCTATTTTTCGTGCCCTTTTAGTTTCTTTTGATTTCTATGCTTTCTTTGCTTATTGTTCATTATCTTTTCTTCCCTTTCCTTTTTAACTTACGGGTTCTATGTGCAGGGGATACTTTGTGGCAACATACCGGTGCTTAGGTTCCACGTTCCCTAGTCTAAATCGACCCTTCTTTTTGCCCTCTTGAAAGTGCCTGTGATGTGGCTAGTGAGCCTTAGACTAATTACCTAACAGCTAATGATAATACAATTTTTGCACGACGTTTTTTAGCAGCTTTCATGCGTCTCCCTGACATCTGCACAAGTTCTTTTTTTAACTTTCATTTTAGACGCGTGAGTGAATCCATCAGCGAGGACACTTTACTGCTTGTGTTCGGGGACCACGGCATGACTCACACGGGCGACCACGGCGGGGACTCGGCCAACGAAGTCACCTCGGCTCTCTTCGTGTACAGCCCTGGACTGGTGCACAGCTCCTCTGGCTTAGAAAGAACCACGATCACCTCTCCCGACATAAGCCTTTCTGTCAACTCCACAGACGATGGAAAAGCGGCTTATTCCCGTGAAACAGCGCCCTTGGTGCCCCCCGCTGTTGTGCAGCAGGTGTCGCTCGTGCCGACAGTGTCGCTGTTACTTGGAGTGCCCATACCGTACTCCAGTGTGGGCAGCGTGGTGCCACAGCTCTTCGGGGCCTTGGCTGACCAGGTGGTGGCTCTCAGCCTCAATGTGCAACAAGTGCATCGATATCTTGCGCATTATAATGGGGCGCATTCATCTGGTAGATTTCCGGTGAGAATGTGGCAGAAGCTTGTGAAAATGACTCAGGAAATGGAGGATTTGGAAAGTCTCAATTTAGACAATGGAGATCACTTAGAGAAGTACAAAGCGTCTCTTGCGCCCCACCAGAGCCATCTAGAACAAACTAAGATGAATGAAGTACTTATGAAACAAAGAAAGGCACTTTATGAAGATTATTTAAGTCTTGCTAAGGCAATGTGTGAAGAAGAGTGGGCAACTTTTGATATCAGTGTTATGGCAGGCGGAATAATTTTGATGATTGTATCTCTAGTCAATCTGTTTATTATTGCTCTTTCTATTACGAAAAAAGAAGAAATTTTGACGTATTTTATTAAAGGAAATTTTATTTTTTGTGCTATAGTTTGTGTTACTTTATTGTTAAGAACTTTGTATCCCATTCCCGTACTGAACTTCATTCCTGCGTTTTTGAGCGGCGTCGTTGTCGTGTTCCATGCGAACAAAGTGAGCAGCTTGAGCCTCTACGCTGTGTACAAAGATGTCCTACCATTAGGCATATTCTTGCTGGTGTGCTGCGGTAGCTTTTCCAACAGCTTCGTAGTTCATGAAGATGCTGTCGTTACGTTCGTTTTGGTGTCCCTTCTTCTAAACTCCACTCTGAGAATTCTACTTGTGCACAAAACGAAGACGTTCGAGAACGGCAAGGTGGTGAACCTGAACTCAATTTCAACGCATTTGTCCACCGTCGTAGTGGCAGTCTTCCTTATCTCGAGCTCTGCCCTGCGGTGGAGCTTCATGTACCGGCGATGTCGAGAAGAGCAGCACGAGTGTGTGCAGTCCACTGCATACCTCCCCCTCTCAAGCATACCCTCGGCTTTGCAGAACAAGCGCTTCTTCAGCGGCCTGTTTGTGCTCATCGTCGCTGTGTGTGCGCCGCGACAGTGGCTCAGCTACTGTGGGAATCTCAACGGCATGCGGGCTGCCGTGTTCGTTTACAGGAACACCTCAATGATATGCGGCGTTATGGTCGCTGCCTACTGGGCGCTAGAAGCTGTACCGAAACCATCTCCGCTCATCCTCTATTACACGAACTTCCCTCCTCGTGTGGTGTACGCTCTTGCACTGCTCACATTCTCAGTGATGTTCATCAAGCCTCTCCATATCTTCCAGTTGGAGAAGAAGCGCCAGCATTACTATCAGGCCAACTCCAACGCGCTCATTCCTGAACTCTTCAACGATCTCAAGGCCGAGTTTGCCAAAAACAAAGCAGGCGATGACGAATCTGAGACCCCCGTGGTGTATGGGCTGGCGACCGCGATGTCTGCTCCCATGGTGGTGATGGGAGCCATGACGGTGATGGTAGTGATGCTGTTACTGGGTGACGGCATGGGACTCCCACTCCTCCTCCTGCTGCTCACCGTCGTGGGCTTCTGCTTCCTACACGCTGCATTGTGCTGGCAAAACCCAATTTTAGGTGGGTCACATACTGAACGTTAAATATCAAAACAATATAGGCCGTATCGATTCGAGTGTCATGTTAAGGTTGTATAGCTTTCACCTCACCTCGATGTGACTCCAACCTCTGAACGAGTGAAAGAGCTTAAAAATACAAGTTATCTTGAGCTGTTGAAAAATTGTCTCCATAAGTAGGACGTAGGGAGACGTCGTCTCTCGGATCATTACTACAGGGAGGTCTCTACTAGCGCCCCTCGGAGGTCTCTCTCGAGCCCGCCTCGGCAGCAGCGTGTTGACCGTGTGGGTCTCGGCGATTAATAATGGAAGCATTAAAATGCTGAGCGAATTGTGATCTAATTGAGGGGTTTTGTGTACTTCTAAGCTGTTTTTGAGCACCGCATTGTCGAGTCAGCAGTAGCAAGTGTTGGGATGTGAGTTTGGAGGCAAGCTTTCTTTCCCTGCCTTTTGCCTTATGCAAGAGAGACCGAAAGCTTGTTGACTTGTATATAAATCTCTTAGTGAGTTTTTGTTTTTTGCTTTGGCTTTGGTCCTTGAAATTTTTAATATTGAGCTGAGACTGCACGTTTAGTTGAGGTGTGGCTCTCTTTCGTCTCGCCCCCTCCCCCTCTCCTCACCCCTCCCCCT
>VOMN01069925.1:0-12304 GCA_014899125.1 Orchestia grillus | reverse complement strand
CTGCTGCGCCTGGAGCGGGAATACAGCGTGTTCTCTTAACTCCTTATCGAACAAATTATTTAGGCAATAAGGCTGCATTTGACTTTGGATAAAAAACTAGCTGCACTAGCTACGTTGTTCAAAATGAGAGGTACAAACTTTGACAGTAATCAGGGACCCGCAGCTTATGAATGAATGCTTATACGTAAGCTGCTCCATCAAGAGAGCTGGATTGGAATTCGGAGACACTTTTGTACTTTTGAGTTAGACATGGGTTTCTTATTCGTGCTCAGATTAGCGGTATTTAGTTATTTTATCCATTCAAGCGCAAGGGCTTTCTGTAGACTCAAATAAAATGAGTGTTGGCTCAGGGGCAAACCATTCCGCAACAGTGGCTGATGGCGCGACGGTGACCGTTAGCCCAATACGTAGAGAACGTGTTTACACGTAAATGCGAGACGTTTCTGAAAGTCTACGGATCTTGTTTTTCGCGTTTCAGTTCAAGAGGCGTGGCCATTCAGCAGCCGTTTGTCTAGCTAGTTGTAGCCCTCGTTTTCAAAACTGAGGTGGCCGTGCGTTTCAAAGACGGAGCCTCAATCCTACGGAGTTCCACTTTACTTATTTTGACTATTAATAAATTGATTTCATTCACAGACATGGATGAAAACGCAAGTGAAAATCTTAATTTGAGCTACATCAAAAGGGGAGCCTTTCTTCTTCTTGACGATGCGATTAACATGAGACAAACACTTTAGTAATCGTACTAAGAGTGACGTAGCTGGGCTCAAACTGAGAGGAGAGCTTTACTTGTGGTAGGTAAAAGAGGTTCGTAACTCTGGTTTCAAGCAAATTTATATACCAAAAAATTCCCATAAGATACAAATTCATTGTCCAGGCGATTCGCAATCGTCCTCCACATAAAATCGTCATGTAGATAATTTGCATTCGCCATTCAGACGAATATTTCATTCACACGAATATGCCAATCAGACGAATAAGCCATTCAGACGAATAAGTCATTCAGACGAATAAGCAATTCAGACGAATAAGCCATTCAGACGAATAAGTCATTCAGACGAATAAGCCATTCAGACAAACTCGCCACGCAGGCCAACCCGCCACTACGGCAGGAATAAGACAACCCGTTCACGAAGACTTACGTTTTTGTGCTCGGCGATGGCGCTCCTGGCGGCCTCGAGCTCTGCACAAGCGCGGTTCTTCATCTCTGCAAAAGCCCACAAGCGCAGCTGAGCGCACGAGCTAAGGAGCCCCAAATGCCCTCTAGCAATATGGCCCCGCAAACGCTGATCAACTTTGATGGTGTTAACAGCGGTGCAATACGATGTAAAAATAACACAGAAAATACGGTAAATATCCGTACATTACAACCGTGGCCCACATGGAGATATTTTCGAGAGTGAATTTGAAAAAAATATATCTTAATATTACGCATCCGTAATAATGAAAGGAAGGAAGCCAAGTACATACTTTTGAAGAACCATTTCAGTGGGTTTAGATTGAGCTGGAAGTAAAAACACATTAACAAGGATGACAATTAAGCTTAAAACACACTAAAATAGAGCGCAGGAGAAGGCACAAAATATTGTGAAAGACACCTTCAACGCACGAGTTGGCGACAGAGCCTCTGTCCTTGACCATGCACCAATCCTGGCAGCGTTGCAACGCCTACCGAGAATTGGTTTTGTCTTGGCTGCTCGTAAGTTCAAATAAACATTTGATAGCGAGTGCGTCGAAACCATCCAGGTCTTTTCCACTACTCAAGAGGTAAGCTGTACTCCCCACCATCCCCTTGTTGCCCGGGCTTGAGCACTGGAAACATTCGAACCAATTAATTTAGGAAGAAAAATTTATTCAAAAATTAATCCACGGAACTGAAAAAATTAAACCCAGGCACTGAAGAAAAAATTTATTTCACGGCTCCCTAAATGAGAAATTAATCCATTGCGTTAAAAAAAATCCACTGCACTACAGCATCAATTTATCCACGGCGATAAAGAAAAAATTGATCCACTGCTTTGAAAAAAAATTAATCCAAGTCGTTACAAAAATTTATCCATGTACAAAATTAATCCCCGACGCAAAAAAAAATTAATCAACAGCGCTAAAAAAAACTAATCCACGGCGCTAAAGAAGAAATTAATTCACGGAGCGAAAGAAAATTATAAATCACGTTGCAAAAGAAAAATATATCTATGACACAAATGAAAAAATTAATCTACGGCGTAAATATAGAAATTAATCTACGGTGCAAGATGTCAAAATTAAGCCACTGGGCTAAAGAAGAAATCAATCCAAGGCGCTAGAGAAAAAAAAATAGAAGAAAACCAAATCTGAGCCCGACGCCGGCGGCCGCTCCACAATAAGAACAAAATGTATCGGTGTTTTGACGTTCAAACTCAACAACTACAGCACAGGCCTTAGCTTTTCAAAACAGCTGCAGCACTCGGGCGCTACGTAGAAATAATTTCATTTATTTACTAGCCCTTTTTCCTAGGAGTTGTCACCAGGCGAGCGCAATGGTGAACACGAGCGTTCCAAGAAGACGTTACCAGCCTTCGTCTGAGAAGTGTGGATAAATAAATTAGGATTTTACAAGCACTCGTTTGTACGTATGAGTATTTTGAAATGTTAGTAAGTGAATCAAAAGTTAATCTAAATTTGCACATGTTTCAACACCGTCAAAAAGTTTAGTTGAAAGTTCACTAACGTAAATCAAAATTGATTACTTTTGTACTTCAAAAGTTAAAAAGATCATACAATAAGATAGGCAGGTTTTGTTTACAGGAACTTCTTTCAATATAGCGAGGCAGAAAGATCACTCCGAACTTTTTTGTACACAAATCAGCAAAACATGCAATGCATAAAAATTTCACAAATTCAGTCAAAACTAAACCCTGAGCGCTATTGCTCATAACATGGCATGTAGAATAAAAAGCCCAACATTTCCTCAATCGAATACTACTTGTAACGAAGTCGTACATACCAGGGGCCCCAAGAATGCTGCAAGTATTTCGTATAAAGCTGAACGCAGTCATATTGCACGTACACATAAGGCTGCACGTACACATAAGGCTGCACGTACACATAAGGCTGCACGTGCTCATAAGGCTGCACGTACACATAAGGCTGTACCTAGTTTTTCGTACAAAGCTGAATGCAGCCTAATCGTCGAAATCATTTGGGCTGTAAAAAGTGCAAAACCCATTCGTGTCTCCGGAGACAGGTGCGTACCACAGATATTTTGAGCAATCTAGTGCAGCGTTTCTCCACTGGCTGTCTACATGAGAGGGTCCTGGTCGCCCTGTTCCCATGCGTAATGAAAACCGGCTCTGTTTACACGCGCTGGGGTTCCGCGGAACCCTTAGCTTCCTGAGGGTGCCGCGAGAACAAGCGAGATGAGCTAATGCACTTGTGAAGGTTTCGTCCCGTGCAATGCTCGGCGGCCCTGATGAGTAGTCATCTGGTTAGCTGTTGAATGGTCATTCGGCACGAGTGCACATTTATCGACAACAAGGTGGTGGGGAAGTCGTGTTTTGTTTAAGTAACTAAGGAGATAAGTTAATTTGTCCCTATAACTACTAAAAGTATTAAAACTGAATTCAAATCCATATTGTAAACTCTAGTAGGGCCCTTTACTTTCTTGGCTTGACAATCAATGAGCTATGAAAGGAAAGTCTTTTGTTATTTCAACAGGATGATGCACATGCACACAGATCATAAAAAACATAAAATGGCTGTCACACCATGGATTCAAGGACCACAATTTCACGGCGTGGTCGCCAAACATTCCTGATTTGTATCCCATTGCTAATTTATGGTCCATTGTTTATGAGGAGGATTTAAGCTGATTGCAAGTGCTACTTAAGCTTACAAATCCTGTAGTAAGCAAGTGAAAGTGCTCGCCAATCAACAAAACCATCTGGGATAGCACAATTGACATCAGCAGTTGACAGACGTCTCATTAAGGTATTGAAGAATGGAGAAAACTATGTTTGCTCATTGCCTGCATTAAACGTCTGGGTGGATTTGTCATTTGATTATACCTTGTCGTACTCAGTAACTGAGTTCAAAAATATGTATTCTATTAATAAAATACAATATAAATAAGTTTTCTGATTTTTCTGTTCCTTTGCATTATCGAAGTGAAATTTAAATAAAAAAATAACTGCATAGATCATTAAAAATAGTAAATCTTCTTCCACTTGAACACCCAGTTAAAAATAATAATTCGAGAATATCATGAACAGTTCAGAAACTTGCAATTTTTCCTAGAAATCATATATGTACAACAGAAAACATAGTCCAAAAACTACTTTGAACATTCGTGCAGAACCCACTGTAGACTACATTCAACATTTATGTGTGCGACAATCAGTACACCATCATTTCGCCTCTGTCAAAGCCATTCGTGACTGTGTACTGAGGCATCATACTTTATTTTAGGATCTATGAATCAATTCCGCGAACTCTAAATTATGTCAAGGCAGACTGACAAAATGTTCTCGATGTTCTAGGGAGAAGTTTACAAGGGCTTCCTACCTTTGATAACCATTAGAAGTTCCTGTGAAATGCCCCATAGATCCTTCAACAGTTTGACTACGATTCTCCACGCGGGTAAAATTAAACGCCGACAAATATCTCCGCAATGAATGTAAAGTTGAAGGATTTTGGTTTCACAAATTTGGTTACCCTATTAATTTTCTTTTTAATCAGAACCAGCTTATTCGATTGATGAACACAAATTTTACGAAAACTCGAAAACTTGTATTTGTATATGATAGTGCTTTGGTTACATTAGGTTAGGTTAGACGATCGTGTGCACCATATATGACACACTCCGGAGGCAAAATGTTAAAAAAAAAAAAAATTTCATTCACGAAGAACTCACTATCATTGAAGAAGCGGATTTAAAAAAACCTAATCAGGCTTCTCTATTTCTGCAGATATTTTCTTTGTTCCTGTAAGGATCATCTAATAAGAAACTATGACCAGCACAGCACCATGACCACATCTCTTAGGCTGTGTACACGCCATACCTCAAGCACGACAAGCACTCGGGCACGATGCAGCGACAAAAACAACCTCACAACCCACAAAGAACAAAGCGCGTGAGAAATCCACACGAAGAACGTTGCGCATGAACGCAAGTAAATTTTGGTCTTTGACAGCGCCAGACTTGTTGATCATGTTGCTCTTATCAACAACAAGTGCAACAATATTTACTTGTATCGAGCAACATGTGACCCAGGCGTGTGAGGGCCTGACTCTCATTAGAGCTTCGCTGCACATGTTTCAACCGGCATCCGTTTACGCTGGCGTGGGTACCATGTGCATATGCGACCGTGAGCCTGAATTACTGGCGTATGTATGTACAAGCATCGAAGCTTATGCATCACGTACGTATGCGACCGTGAACTTGAATTACTGACCCATGCACGTAGAAGTATCGAAGCGGGTGCATCACGTGCATATGCGACCGTTAGCTTGAATTATTAACCCATGTACGTATGAGTTTCGAAGCTTATGCATCACGAGTGTACGCGACTGTGAGCCTGAATTATTAACCCATGTATCTAAAGGTAACAAAGCACATGCTCGCCACAACATGATGCCCATGCAGTGAATATTATGATGAACGTGATAAGAGTGACGCTTCATGCGATTCGAGTTATTATGTAAGGTTCATTGAGCGTATGAGTGGGCCGGACAGGGACATTATTGATATTTAATGCATGCGTAGATCTTTTGGACCCCAGTTGTTATTAAGCGATAGATTATTTTGAAGTTCATGCTGAAAAGAAGGGCGCTAATTTAACTGAGTCATGCATTGGTCAAGTACACGCAGCGAGAAGCAAAAAATTACAACGTGTTAGTCTAAACTGCATTTTTTTACATTTTCAGTCAACGTAGAGTGTTCAAATTTCTATCATAGATGCATAATGTAACGTTATATTAAATAAAACATCCAAAAATTCACAATTTTTGCAAGAAAAAATAAATAAATGAAGTATTCCAGAGGACAAAAGTTCACAGAACAACGAAACAATCGTGTAATATTTGGTTGTATAGTTGGTAACGACATAGTAAGTACCAGCTTCAGACTTTCAGAATAATTGTCCGTCGTCTGCAGCTTAGGGTATTTTACTCCACTCTTCCTTACTGATTTCCATCAGATATGTTAGATTTTTGGGTCTCTGCTTTGAATCTTCAGCTTCAGTTCCCTCCACAAATTTCCAATGGGATTCATACTATGGGATTGGCAAGGCTACTCTAGGACAGTTACCGTCTCCTCTTGAAACCATGTCATTGTTTCATTGCCTGTATGTTTAGGATCATTATCTTGCTGAGCGAAAGTTCATGTAAAAAGGGGCGAAAGTACATGTGTCTACTTGAAAATATACTGGAACATTCTAAAACAATAGTTACCAACAAAGGCATGGCAACCAAATATTAAAAGATTGTGTTGTAAACTTTGGCTCTCTTAAATGGCGTGTTGCATTTATTACTTATGATTTTATACAGAATATTTTGGAGTATCAGGTAAAATGTATTGATTAAAACTATAGTTCACACCAACGTGCTGCACTTTTGCTGTACGTAGTGTATTCCGCGATACTCTTAAAAGGTTTCGCAGCCAATTGGCAAGATCAACATCGAGCGTTACGCAGAAACCTTCAATGTAAGTCCATGTAAAAAAATGCCCCCTCGCTCAGGGTGAAACAGCACAAAATGGCTGGTTACTCAACTAAGCTAACGCACGATGAGGCCGCCTCTGTGTTGAGCCCCCGACGGGATGATAATTATCATCCCGTTCCCGTACACGTGTCGATTTTCATCAAGTCTCGCAAGTGTGGACAGCATCGAATTGCTCTGATCAATAAAGGTTATTCCGCGTAAGAAAATACGTGAGTAGAGTGAGAATTTTTAGTCCTGCTAGCTTCCAGTGCCCAAATCCTGTACATTACACCGTGTAACTGAAATTCACTTATGGTCGCGTTCCTGGGTTGAAGCAATAATATTCTGTTTCGAGGTAACTAAATAAAATTAGTTCCGGAGCTTGGATTTTGGGGTAGGGTCGACAGATTTTCAAATTCGACTTTCTTCATCATAACGCCAGTAATAAATATAATACGATATGATCCTCGAGCTGTAAAACTTCCACTTTCTCATGCTAAAACGAATGTTTTTATGCCTGTGTGTGAAAAACGATGACTGTGAGTGTGATTGTATTATTTCTGACTGCCTCCTTTTCCTCCGCAAAGGAGGGGTGGTTAGCTGTGATGATGGCGGTCACAGAACACAGGTGGTAGTTATGCTACCTGATCTTTGATCCGCCATGTCCTCCTCTTCTAGCAGCTTGCCTGTCCGTGATTAGTGTCTGACAGCACGGAAATTGGCTAGAAGCCCATGAATGGGCCTCTTAACTCGTTTCGTTGCCACATTCTATTCTATTATTTCATTCTATACAAGGAAACACAGTGAGCAAATACAAGCAAAAGCGAAGCTTTATAGGACTGATGAGCAACCTCTTTTGTTTTTGCAGTAGGAGGACTTAGGAAATAACACTGCATAGCCGGGAGCAAAAATCATGGTATATGATGTTATGTTATTTCAGGAATGTAAATTTTCATTGTAAGAAAAAGCCGTCCGCAATAACGTAACTGAAAAGATCTTCGAGCTATAGGACAAACCTCGGTGGCTATAGATCCAGCCAAAAATCGCGCTCGGCATTGGGGCTGGGCGCGAGGGATCACCTCCGCATTCGCCGCGATCTCAGGCCCGAAACTGGGTAGCGGAGGCCCATGAATGTCCAGCTTGGGGCAGCCATCATTTGCGCAGTCTATCCGCCGCTAAGGCCCTGACATGTGAGCCTACACCGAGAACTCCTGCTCTGGCCTGTCGTAAGTTACGACCACACGGGCCTGGCGGGGCTGCCCTGCGCAGTTTCTGCGCCTCGCGGTTCTATGTAGACGTCGGAGGCCGAGTGTATTTTGCCTGACGTGAATTTGCGCCGTCCTGCGCAGCCACAGGGAACGCTCGGCCTACCCTTGAATTGCTGCGGCGATCTGCCCAGTCGCGAGCGTTACTGCCGCGATCACCCGCGATGCCGGGCGTAATTTTCAAGTGCTAAGGAAGTACAATGTACTTTCTTTCAACAAATTTTCAGTTCGGATAGTAGAACCTCGACCAGTGCACGAAATCTGGAGGGCAAAATTTTCTGGGCCTCAGCAAAACTCGATGTGTGCACTTCACATCCCAGTCTAACTTTTTCACCACTCTGTATGTATAGATAAAATAATCGCTAAAAATAATTTTGCGGCCCAAATGATAGAAAATTATTGACGCCCAAGCGTTAAAATTAGACTGGGATACCGCGCTGTCTCTCTCCATCTGCAAAGAATCAAGAACCACTCCGCAACTCGAGACGCATGAGAAGGAGAAGATTTTTACGACCCCGTTTCCTCCAGGGTCATCCACATGAGCAATGATAGTTTTACCCTGAACTTATGGTGAGCCAGCATGAATTTTTATTTGCTCTAAGCTCCGCAAGAAATCCAACCAAACAAGCTTTTTAGTCAATCGAATTTTGCCTACCATTTTTCGACCTCTCTTAGGTCTCACAGCCACGGTTTCGAGGCTGTGGAGCACCTCTCCCACGCACACGCTAGAGAGTGCAACTTGATACGAGCTCCTCCAGTTGATCTCCACATCACGTTGACTTGATGCGAATGTCGGCCGTGACCTTCTGTCTGGAAATTTCACGGTAATGCCTCCTGGTTGTAATTCATATTGACTCACCAATGAACAGATCAGTCTTCGTGTTCCCGTGGATTATGTTCCTTTGAGTTACACCCAGGCGTGCTCTTATCAGAGCTCGAACTAAACAGCGAGCTGAAATAGAGGTCTTCAAGCTGCTTTGGAAATCATCAATAAAAACATTTCGGAAACGTGTAAATTCAAATTGAAAAATTTTTCCCTCAAAAGTGTCATTCCATAATACAAGCTCCACCCTATTTTATACTCTAAAGCCAAAAATTTTGCAGAAAACCACACTTTGCGACAGGAATATTGACTTCATCAGCGCGGTGCATGCCAGTAAAGTAAGGCCTGCAAGTCGCAGCGAGTCGATCATGGGCCCACACATTAACGACCTTCAATACCCGTAATTGAGACCGCATTAAGCTCAATCCCAGACACAAAAGGACGACGATGCAGCATGCAGAGGCGGTTGTCCTGTGGTGCAGTCTGCTCTCTAAATGGAGGGAGGGCTACAGTAGGGATGGGAGAATTTACAGAGCGAACATCAACTGGTTGCATAATGACCACGGCTGTCTGAGAGCTGTGGACGTCTTCAGTGACCAAGTAAGATGGGACAGAAGAAGAAGGGACGTTCTTTTAAGTCGTTGTTCACAAGACCGCTCTGTGTCCTGGCAAAGTTTAGAACTTGTACGAAATGCGAGACGCGTACAGGAGGCATCACCGCAGAGCGCTCTGTTCGAGGACAAAGAGAGTTGTGAGAAATTTTCGTCTCGTCTCATTGATATTATGCGTTCGTTGCTGCGTTCCAAGTATTGAAGCTAGAATGGGCCTCAAGCTGACGTTCTTGATTTCAAGCGTGAGTGCGTTTACGCGAAAGCAACTTATGGGTTTGCATCATAACGATGTGTCGTTATTTCTATGGCACACAGACAGCGCTCGAACAATTCAGAAATAATAAATGGTAGAACTAACCGTCATAATAAAGAAGTATACTTATTAAAGTTAAATAAAAAAAACACGTAAACGCTTTAACTTGATAACAAACAACAAACTGCGCTAACGTTAAAATAAACAAGTAACTGTGTTTTTTCGATAATAAACAAGGGACCGTGAGAACTGTAAACTTAGCAAAGTGGCAAAATAGGCCTACAAGCGACTGCAAATTATAAATACAATATAAGGAAGACCTTCAGATGCATATCCTTTATTTATTCGACAACACTAGCGACTGCAGTAGCAGCCGCCATCCAAGAAAATACAGGCACTTGCTTGTATTCTTTATCGGAGAACATAAATGAATAAAACGTACAAAACAAACAAAAGAATTACTGAGGCAGACAAATATGACAACAAATGCCAAAAACAAGGGAGCAGTTGAAGTAACTGGCAAGAGAAAGGTTCAAAAGATGAAGGAACAGTTGAAGTTATCGGAGAGAGAAAGATACAAGACACAAGGGAACAGTTGAAGCCCCAGAAAGAGGAGGATGCAGAACACCTGCAACACAGCAGGCAATATTGATGAATGAGTAGCGATGGAGTCGAGTTGATGCTCTTATCGCTCATGAGGACGTTACAAAACAACACCGCTGTACATACAAAAGTCAATGAAAAACTCGAGCACCGAAGAAGAAAAAGATAACGATGAATACGAGCCTGTATAACAAGGCGGCGTTAACATCGTACACCACGTGTGCTACGTACGTACGTGGGTGCGTACAGTGCTTATACATGTGTCGAGCAAGCAAAAGTAACAAAGCGTCATTCAGGAAGTCATTGAAAGAAAAAGAGAAGCAATGAATTAGATAGCAGTTCTGAGGAGGTGCGTGGAAACTGATAAAAGGCGAAAAGAACGATCTCTGTGAGAGGCTGTGGAATTCCGTGTGTGAATTCTCTTCAGTATAGAGGTGCTGTATATGAAATTTTCTCGTGAGATATGAATGCGCGAGTTGCATCCTACATTTGGGGCAAACAAGAGTGACGAGCCAAAAGCTACTCGCACCAGAGTCCTTCGTTCCAACATCGCAGTGCATCGAAGAAGTGATCCTCTGGAGTTTGAGCTCTGATCAACGATGATCTGTACGGTCCAGAGTGATTAAAATAAAATAAAATGAGCAGACACAATATCACCTAACCAAAGTGGAGCTCAGAAATCCTGGACAGTCCCTGAAAATCACATAATCCTCCAAGAATGCTCAGAAAAAGAAATTCTTTCTAATGCCCCCTTGCTCAACAAGAATGTTTTTTTATTCATCAAAAGGTTTTCTTTCCCTTTTCGCTCATCTAATCAAATTCTAAATTTCAGTAAACACTGTGCTCACACTGCTCACTTGGAGTATGAATAAGCGTTGCGTTGCCGCAGCAGTGCGTGTTGAGTGCCGTTTTATTTTGACGAATAAAAGGCTACTGCACATGTCCCCTCCTGTTAAAAGTTTGTGCATTTGTGAAGTAGGCTTTAGGCAATTTTTCGGTGGGATGGTTGTTTCCGGTCGTATTCTGGCAGTTTTGTGTCGATTACCTCTATGGACACGAAAATGGCCAGTGGCTGCTTGCAGGTTTCGGCAGCAACGTTCTCAGGTCGGCAGAATGTAATGCCTTGAAGCGGCCTGTTCTGGCCAAGCCTTAATAAGTTTAATAAGTAAAACATGGCCGGGCTGATGGAGACGCAGACAAGGCCAAGACACCAAAGGATATTCCTTGAATTCATACCGTTCACATTTAGTGAATACCTTTCACAGGCCTTCTTTCACCAAATATAAATCAATTAAACACCTGAGAGTAAGGAAAAGACAACTTGACTTATTTTCAAATTTAACTGCAGTGGAAGTAAGTTAAACTTAATTTGGTGCAACTACACTCGAAAAATGTACAAAAGCCCACGGCAGTTCCTGTGGGACATGAACTTGTAGAAGACACCTGATAACTAACAAACGCAATTCGGAATTCTGCGTTAGCGATGAGTCCAGTAACAAGCAAAGGAGGAACGATATGCAAACTCCAACTTTGCGAGAAAACTACGCGTTTCCAGAACTCGCCAAGTTTCCAGAAACTTGACATACCGTACGTCGAACTCACGCAGGCCAGGAACTCGCGATACTTCGGGCGCATACCCTCATCGACTTGGACCAATCGAGCTTCTCGCTGCTGCAGCGCCACTACAGTATCGTTGCCACAGACGCAGCCGAGACAAAAAGCGGAAGACAGACTGTGGGAAGTGAAGGTTTATTGCCTCTAAGTGACACCAGCAGTTAATTATGCGGAGCGTTATCTGCAGCGCCACTCCAAAAGACGCCCGCAGCTGTCGCTCAGGCTGTGTGAACTGCGCATGCATGACTGCGGGTGTGAAGTAGTCTAGACTTGCTGTGTGGTGTATAGGTCTCCTGATGACCTCCCCTGTGTATGTTGGGGTGTGTTGCTACGAATTGCGGCATCTTGGGGAGTGTTGGGAAGTATTGAGGAGTACTGGGGAGTGTTAGACCGTGTTAGGAGCGTGTCGGGAGCGTTGGGGAGTGTTGGGGCGTGCTAGAGAGTGTTGAGGCGTGTTGGG